>JAKCPI010015467.1:0-24964 GCA_023213315.1 Euborellia annulipes
TGGACTATCAGAATCTTTATAATTGATACAGTATTTATTTTGACTTCTACCCTCTCTTAGAAAGAAAGGGTTTGGGTATTAGATACAATTTTAAATATACAAAGTTCTGTTTTAATTTAGCAAACAAAATATTTTAATTCTCCCTTTTGCTCTTCTCTCAGAAGCAGAGTTTTCTTCTTTCTTCAGTTCCTGCCAAACTGTAAAATTATGAAGTCAGAAAGATAGATTCGTATAAGCTTGTTTAATAAACGAGATATAAAAGTCAACAAAAACATACAACATCAAAACAGCACAATCACCATGCCAATACATGATTCTTTCTTTTATAACAAAATCATCATAACAATTAATATGTTAGTCTTTAGACGGGTCGAACTTCTCGGCCGTACTTCGTTTAATAAGAGCATCTTCCAGTTGCGACCCCACCTTCTTCATTGTTACTTCTTCCTTGATCATTTTCTTCATTATTACATCTTCCATTGTTGTTCCCCATCTTCTCATTTCTTCCATAATTGTTTGATTCATTATTTCTTTCGTTACTTCCATTGGGTATTCCATTTTCCAGATCCAAATTATTATAATTTTCATTTTCTAGTTCCAAAGTACAATAATTTACCTCATCCGGACAAAAAGTTAAAAAAAATCGGTTCCTTCGATAAGACTTGTCAATAATTTTTATAGTATAAGACCTTAATTCAAGACTACATTTTATTACTGTGCCATATTTTCTTAAATCTCTAACCCAAACTTTCTGGTCAATTGACAATTCTGGTACGCCTTTAAATTTTAATCTTTTATTGTAATCCTGTCTTTTTTTAATCCGTAAATCCTTCTCCTCAAAATTTTTTTAAAAACTCCCAAGAAGGCTTCAAATTTTTTGACAGAGTAGGCAAAGTAGTTCGAATCTTTCGCCCAAACAATAATTCAGAAGGGGTATACCCTGACTCTAGGGGAGATGCCCTGTAGGCCAAAAGTCCCAAAAAGAAATAATTATTATGAAGTCAGAGAGATAGATTCGTTAATAAATAAGATATAAAAGACAACAAAACAGCACAATCACCATGTCAATACACAAACCATTCATATCTTCACCATTTCTTCCATTATTTCGCCCTCCAGATGCTGATGCCATTCCCTGTTTCTCTTCAACTTTCTCCTTCTCTCTTCTAGCTCCCTTATTGTTGCCTCTTCCAGTTTGTCGCGAACTCTTCCGCACTCAAAAATGTGGTTCTTCTCGGAGATATGCCCTACACTTTCGTTCCTCCTTCCAACTTCCACTGACGTCATTCAATTACCCATTCTCATTCTGCTCCAGGTTTCCCGGTTCTAATTGGTGACGTTTTCCATCTCTTGATCTATCTTCTTTCTCACTGCTTCCAATAGCTGGATCTTCAATTCTTCTTTTTTAGTTTGCAGTATTAGGTCAAGGACATTTGCACTTTCGACGTTTTGTAACGATCTCTCTTCCCCAGTCTTGTAACGACCGTCTTGTAACGCACTCTTCATCTCTCTTCCCCAAGTAGATGGGTTGTTATTCTTTAAGCCCCTAATACATTCTTGTAAACAGATCTTTGGCCATCTTCCATTTTCCATATACGAGATCCTAGTAATAAGTTTCACCATCTTGCCAAAGTTTCTTATTTCCATGCCGGTCTCTATCCTCCACAAGTAACTAGGAGTATTTCCGTCAATACCCAGCAAACCCTTCACGCATCTGGCGAGGACCCTTTCCGTTTGATTTCTTCCAGCCCCAGCTTTCTATACCATAGGATTTGATGCAATGAGAATATATAGTCTATTTTAAAGAGAATCTAAAAAATAATAATGATTTTTAAATTTTAATCTTAATCATAATCCTTAAAGCAATTTTTGATAAAATCCAAAAAAAGTAGAGTGAGGGACAATATTAAGTCCCATCCATGCGTTTTCTACTTGTGATTATTTGATTGTTTTTTTAAAAGAAAATGAAAATCTTTATTGGAAATTTTCTAGGTTTGAACCATGAATATTTCCATTAAAAAATATATAATATTTTTTTTAAAAACAATGAAATAATCACTTGGGTGGCACTTAATATTGTCCTTCACTGTACCATCTATTGCAATAGTATTGAGAATAAAGTCCGGCAGTTAGGCAGCCCAAATGGCACACGTTCACTAATATATTAAAAAGATAAATTTTTATGGTAATAAAGGCCGATCGCCTTATTGTCTGCTTTGAAAAAGATATTTCTTAGACAGACCAGCTGCCATTTGGGCTGCCTAACTTCCGGGCTTTATTCTCAATACTATTGCAATAGATGGTACATCAGTAAACTAGTTGGACGATACGATTTTGTTCAAAAGCTTCGTATTAGGTCTCAGGTAGGTACTTAGTTTAAATAAACCTAAAATTTCAATCTTCTAGTTCAATTCATTCTTGAGATATCATATTGGTAATTCAATATAAAAAAAAAAACTGAATTTTTGCGAATGCAATAATAACTTTTGTCTTTCTACATTTATCTTGTGAAAATAAATTCCACCTCCCCCTCCATTCTTTTTTTTTGTTGTAAAAATAATTCCTAGACAAATTTAAGACAGCATTTCGTGATCTAGTGACCACTTTATCACCTCTCTCTCTCTCTCTTGCTCCCTTTCTGATTTATAACTCTATATATACAGAACCTAAGACATTATGATTTATGGTTTTTCCTTTCATTTAATTATAGCTTTTTTATATTTAATTTATATTCCAGGTGTCAACTATTTTTTTTTTTTTACTCTCTCTCTACTTGGGAAATAATATTTATTTAATCACTCCTCCCCCTCCCCTTCTCAATTACAAAACTTTATCAAAGTTGAAATTTGAATATTAATATTATGTGGAAATATGAACAGTAGTAAATTATTATTTGAAATTCCCGTTTATTTCCCCGGGGTGTTTCCGTGCACGAAGACACACACCTTCAGCCCAACCAGCCATCTACCGGCACCTCGTGAAGTTACATTATTTCCTGTCTCTAACTCATCATTCGTTCGTTCTTAGCTAGTGAACTAATCCTTATTTCTGATTCTTTATATCCAGCCTCTTCTATGCTGGGGAGTATGTCCTAGTTCGAGGAGGGAAATAAAAGTTTATTTTTTACTCTTCTCTCCTCATAAGTATAGTCACAGTCTATAAAAGATTTTCGAGTAAATTCGCCATTTCACAGTTGTGGTCTGAAAAGTTCTCTCTTTTCCAGGTGGCTTTGGACCAATTCTTACTGCTCACTCAATATTCCAAATCTAATTTCTCCTCTATAAGTTTCCTGATCTCCTCCTTAGTTACTTCATTATTCATAGATTCCTGATCGAGTTCCTTCATTCCTTTTATTACAAGATTCCTCGCTTTCTCTCCTATCCAAATTTTCTAATCTTGTTCCTCAGCTCTCCCATCTCCTTGTTAAGCCGGTCTGACTTTTTCTCACTCTTCTTCAACTCGTCCCTTATACTATTTATTTCGTTCAAATTTCTTTCACTATCTTGCCTGATCTTATCTTCCAGACCTTTGAGCCGTTCGTTTAAACCTTCCAAATTAAAATTAATCTTTTTATTCTGCACTTCATCGCTCTCATCCTCGAGATTTTCTCTATTTTGGAGAAAAAAAAAAACTAGTTTGGTGTAGAAAAAAGGTTCAGACGTGTTCTGAACAAGCAGTCGCATCTTGAGTAACCACTCTCATTGTCACTCCACTGTTCTGACGGATTCGTCAGATCTATTTTGGTCAGAAAACGCACCCAAGGAAGTTTATTTTAATTCCAATGTCCAATTAGCAATAACGAGATGAGATTATACTTTGAGTAGTTGTTGTTGTTGTTGTTGTTGCAATACATATAGAAGCAAGGATTGTTGTTTGGTTATCTAATGGTTTAATGATTAATATTAGAAGAAGAACGAGAGTGGAGTGAATTGCGTCAGAATGTCACAGGGCAGGGCATTCATTCTATTGTGTTTGCTTAAGGTAAGTGTGTGTCTCCCACTCTCTATCCCTATTCCATTTGTCGGATTACAATCTCTCTCTCTCTCTCTCTCTCTCTTTTCATTTAGTCAATATTAGTATAAGAAATTATTCAATTGCAATCAGTCGATGAGTGAAAGAGGAAGTGTGTCACACACACACACATAAACACAAATTTAATGAAAACAGAAAATTCAATTCACTCTCTTGTCGTTCGTTGTTCGTTTAGTGATTCAAATTATACATTCGTTAAAAAAAGTCAAATTTAAAATTAACAATAAAAAAAATGTGTACATATCTAATTTTGATTTATTTAAATAATCAAAGAGTGAAAGGGGAAGTCGCTGGTGTAGTGGGCTAGGATGTCGGCTTTTACAAAGGAGATCCGTGTTCAAACCCTGTGTGTGCTGGATTTTTTCATTAAATAAAAATATTTATTTAATGTAAACAAATACTCAAACAGGCACTGGAACGGAATATTGGATCTCACCACAATAGCCCCCAGGCAACTCCACGAGGAGAGTGAATTGCTGTGACATCCCGTCCTATGGAAGGGATGTAAAGAAGGTTTCCCTCTCAGTGAAGCATTCTTCTAAAGGTGTTATTGCTGAGGGAGTCCCTTTTCACAATAGGACATCATCCATAGAATAGAAGAGGTTGGATAAAAGAAACTAGATGGAACCAGAAATAAGGATTAGTTCACTAACTAGAGACGAGAGCAGGAGGAGGAGTTAGAGATAAGAAATGATGTAACTTCACGGAGTGCCGGTAGATGGCTACGACCAGAGGCCGGTTGGGTTTGAGGTATGTGTCTTCGAGCGCTCAAGCACCTCGGGTAAATAAACGGGGATCCAGACAGAAACAAATAACGGAAATTGTCAAAACCAAAATATGATTTAGCAATTTTAAAATATAGGGTGCGACAAAAACTTTTTTAAATTCATTTATTTGCTTAAATTATGTACTTTTTACTCTAGATTAAATTAAATCAAGTTTGTAAAGACATTAATAACTAGAGACCGGATTTTAAGCAAAATGCTTATTGCTCAATTTTATAAGCAACCATTAGATATTTAATTTCTATACGAATTAGGAAAAACTAAGTGCATTGAGATTGCATTTTTTATGCTTTTTTTGCTTTTTTGAGTTTTCATGCTTTTTTCCCTTTCGTGCTTATTTGAACTTATTTTACGAATATTTATAATTTTTTTTTTTTTTTATTAAAAAACTTTTTCCCATTCACACGCATACATCAGGGACGTATATAAGGGGGGGGGGGGCGCCCCCTCCAAAAAATTTTCCAAAAACCCTCAGTGTAAAAAAATATAGCCCTGTAAAAAAAATTTTTCCGCAGGGCGGGGCGGAATAAATTTAGTTTCTTTAAAAAAAATTTGTATTTTTTTCAACTTTTATGCTTATTTAACAACTTTTTATTCAAGTTTTTTATGCTTTTTTAAGCACTTTTTTTCCATTTTTTTATGCTTTTTTGTCCGGTCTTTATTAATAACTAATAAACCTAATACACTATTAATTAATTTATAACGTAATTTACAATGGGTAAAGCAAGTGGATTGACGCAAGCTGAAAAAGTTGAAATTTTGGCTTATAACAACATTAAAATGTCGTATCGAACAATATGTAACCAAGTAGTTCGGTCTAGCAGGGTCATTTCTAACTTTTTGAAAGATCCTAACAAATATGTCACTTCACATGGAAACAAAAACGCTTGCAAATTGCCCGAAAGAGACAAGAGGCGATTGGCAAAGGAAGCCCTCGTGTTCGTGCTAGAAGATGGATTTTTCGGTTCGTACTGTCCAAAAGTGCATGCGTATCCGAGTTTTATACATCCGCCATTGTTTTATCTGTGATTTTTGTAAAAAAAAAACTATAAAATCATGTAAAAAACCCAACTCTGGCTGTCATGGTCTATTTGTTCAAATTTCCGTTGAAATTTTTCAAAATTTTACACTTTTTTGGGGAGGCACAAAAATTTTTTTGAACCCATTGAAAAGCATTGGGTTTATGCCGTCTTAGGAAAAAAAAAATATCAGACCCATTTAATTAATAATAATTAAATTTCTCAAATGAAAAATAATAAATAAGCTAATTTTTACTTTCTCTTACCTATGTATATATGTAATATATATATAGAGAGAAAGTATTGGATTCATGTCAAAAATTCGATGTCGAGATTTTGATGGATCTTCACGTTTTGAGGTCCCCTGAATCCAAAAAAGTGGTTTTCGCGACATGGTCTGTCTGTGTGTCTGTGTGTCGTGTGTGTGTGTGTGTGTTCACTTTTAAGCATGAAGGAATTGAGCTACGAGGTTGAAATTTTATATATAAGTTAAACACCCCCGGGACCGGAAAAATAAGCTTTTAATCAAAATCGGCCAAAGAGTACTAGTACTTTACTGATGTACTTTTTTCAGTTTTTTTCGATTTTCTCAAAATTCGCTCTAACGATTTTGATTAAAATTCAAAAATCAATTATTTTTTAGATGCTGTTTCAAATGTATATTCTCGTTTTGCCCTCAAAATTGTTTGAAGCACACTTTACTCTTGTGCTTCATAGGAAAGATAGGAGAAATGGTTGCCATGGTTACAAAATATAAATATTTTCCCATACTTATAAATTTTACATCTGAATTCAAATATTCCCTACTGCCGGGAACTAAATACATGTCGACACAAAAAATCTGGTGTGACAAGCACAGTACACAACTTTCGATTACCGAAGGTAAGAGAAAGTTGTGTGCTTGACTTTTTTTTAAATAAAAGTTCGAAATTTTTAAATGGACATTACGTCAGATGAATATATATATAGATAAAGGAAATTCAATCAAATGATTCAAATTACATATTCGTAAAGGAAAAAAAAAAAAAAAAAACGCTGTAAATTTAATACCTAACCAAGCAGTTAGTTCTATTTGATTAATTTCAATTTGATTTGGTTTTATGTTACAATTGGTTCCGATTAGGATTAAATAAACTCTTTTTTTTTTTTTTTAAATAAAATTTCTAAAGCAATTAAACAAATCAGAAATGGATTATATTCCAGATACATTTACCAAATTCTTCTTTTCTTTAATGTCAATTGATCGTTAATTTAAATAAATAATAGAAAGAGAAAGTTGAAAATAAAATACTTGAGGTTTTTTTTTTTTTTTTTTTTTTTTTTGAATTACTTTGCTAATCAGGAGGGGGGGGAGGGGGCAGCATACATAAATGAGAAACAGAGTGCTATTAACGTTATAGACGAAATTTAATAAGATAGTGAGTGTTGTTTATTGGTGAGGCCCAACATTCCATGGCCCCCGGGAATCGAACCATAGGAGGCCGAGGGTCCGGAGGCCTGGTGCAATGGACAGCACGACTGGACCGGAAAGGCTGGAGATCCTGGGTTCGATTTCCGGGGGTCATGGGATGTTTGGCCTCACCACTCACAGTCTTGTTAAATATATCTATGACTAGTTAAGTCCGAATCGAGGTATTTTGAATACTATTATCTTATTCTATTCTATATAGATCTCGAAAATGGAAATGCATGAACATGTTGATTGTTAATGGGCATGGATTTCTATTTATTTCTTTATTTATTTATTTTTTCTTTTGCTTTGTTGTATTTGTTAATGTATTTAAATTTGTATTGTGTTTGTTGGACCTAGCCACCGAGGACTGGTGCCTCTAAGCGGGTCGTAATAAATTTATTTATTTATTTGAAAAATATTGAAGTAAATTTAACAAATATTGTTTAAAATGTAATGAGAGGGGTATACAGTCATCATTTTTAGTATTTTTTTTTTTCTAACTCTAAATAAATTTCCTAAAAAATAAAAGCACTGTGGAAAATTTTCTTAACATTAGAAAAAAAAAGCCCGTCAACTAATTTCATAATTAAAATGAAAATTAAAAATTAAAATTAAATTCCACAACTATCTACTGGTATATATATAATAGCGGAGTGTCCGTCTATCCGTCCGTCTGTCACCCAACTTCTCTTTGGAATTTTGATACGAAATTTTGCAGTCTTATAGAGGAGAGTCCAAGAAAAAAATACTCGGGTCCCGAAATTCCTAAAACTTTTAGAGTTATTAATTCCTAAAGTTACGATTTCTTTTATAGGAAATGTATAGAGAAATATCTATTTATTCTTTGCATTTGTGTATTCTATGAATGTAAACAAATCCTCAAGCAGGCACTGAATTGGAATACGTAGTAATAATAATTTTCTTCTCATAATTAAGAAAAGGCGAGGATCCGTCGAAGGCGGGCCCGAGCAAACTGGAGGCGGGCCCAGGGGGGGGGGGTGTGCCTTCAAAATTGTTTGAAGTACTCTTTACTCTTGTACTTTATACCAAAGATTGGAGAAATGTTAAATAAATATAAATATTTTTTTTTTAATTTATAAATTCTACATTTACTGTCGGAAACTAAATAACAAAAACCTGGCGTGGCAAGCACTGAACACAACTTTCAATTACTGAACGTAAGTGTGCGACTATCAGAACAGATTTTTCTTAAAAATCCAAGTATATAAACTTAATTTCTATTATCTAGTAGAGGGAAGAAAGAAAGCAGAGACAGTGGTAAATCCCGGTTCGAGTCCAGGAGGCGCGATTTAAACACAAATCGAATGCAAAATTTTATAATTTATTTTTATGAAGCATGGATTTTTTTTTTCTCTAGATAAATCTCTTCTATTACTCCAGTATATAAAATATTTAATTAAGAGATAAGAAATCTTTTAATTTCATTTTAGTCAGCAGGCAAATGGTCTGCTATAAAATAAGCATAATAATAATAATAATATTCTTCTTCTTCTATCTTCTTGTAAAGCGAACACATTCCCAAAATTAGAACATGGCAGGGGGAATTTGTAATTATTAAAATGAAGCACATCACCATCATCAGCATCTATTTAATTAGCTTTTAAATATTATTATAAAATTCATTTCTATTAAATGGTTATAAAATTGAATGCAAATTCCTTTTTGGCTTAATAATGATTTTATTTAATAATATAGAGAGAGAAATTCGGAAATAGTTTAGGTCGTTAATATATTGGATTTTGATTTTGTTAAGGGTGTTCGGACATTAAAGCATTTTAATAGATTAAAAGCTAATACATACGTATAAAATAAAATTTTGAAGCAGATCTGACGCAGGGTTATCGTGTAATTAATTTTAAAAAAATTGAAATTTAACATGAGGTCTATGGCGAATATCGACGAAACGCACACATATCGAATTATATAGCCACCTCTGCAATATATACAAAAATAAAAAAACTTACATTTTATCAATTCACTTCCGAGGAATACGTTAAAAATAAAATCAAAAGTTTTTGCAGAAATCTTTTAAAGATATTTTAACAAGAAAGTCAAAAAATTCTCCAAAATCACAGTCGCCAATATTTAAAAATAAGGAAGGATCGATTGAGTCAGATCAGCCTGGCAACGTCGCATAAAATAATTGTCTTTTCCCGATGTTAGTTACATTTTTTTTTCAATTTTAAGATATTTTTTCTCGCAAATCGTCCATTGTGTTTAAACTGATTGCATTAAATATTGTAATATATTAAATAAAATAAAATTGAAGGCGTTTAAGATTTAAAATAGATAGTTGATGAATGCAATGTTGCCAGTTCTATATTACGTGAAAAACTGCTCAAGTCGAAAGTCATTCATTTATTATTTTTGGTAATTAAATTATTAACTTAATACAATTATAAACTATGATAGGTCACGACTAAATTATAATAAGGAATTTTGGCATTCAAATTTTTACTTTCTCTTACCTATGTATATATATAATATATATATAGAGAGAAAGTAGTGGATTCATGGCAAAAATTCGATGTCGAGATTTTGAGGGATCTTCACGTTTTGAGGTCCCCTGAATCCAAAAAAGTGGTTTTCGCGACATGGTCTGTCTGTGAACAAAATATCTCAAGAACGAAAAGAGCTAGGAGGTTGAAATTTTATATTTAAGTTAGGCACCCCCATGGGACCTGACACGAAGCTTTTGAACAAAATCGACCAGAGAGTACCAGTACTTTACTGATGCACTTTTTCAGTTTTTTTTCGATTTTCTCTAAATTTGCTCCAACGATTTTTTTTTTAAATTCAAAAATCAATTATTTTTTAGATTCTCTTTAAAATGTATATTCTCATTTTGTTATTGAAATCTTCTGAAGACCACTTTACTCCTGTACTCCATAGAAAAGATAGGAGAAATGGTTGTCATGGTAACAAAATATAAATATTTTGCCATACTTATAAATTTTATATCGAAAATCGAATGTACCGTACTGTCGGAAACTAAATACATGTCGACACAAAAAATCTGGTGTGAAAAGCACAGAACACAACTTTCCATTACCGAAGGTAAGAGAAAGTTGTGTGCTGTGCGCCAGTCACACCAGATTTTTTTGTACAATTTGACAATGTATTTTCCACTAGATTTTTGCTGTCCCATGAATATATTTTGCCGCTTACATTTATTTTTTCTTTGCTTTACAATTTTACTTTGCGGTTTTTTCTTACGGAATTTCGAACATTTAGAATTCTAAATGTATTTAATTATTCCACTCTATGAAGGTATAAGTAGGAAAAAAGAAAAATTTAATTATATAACAAATTTGATTATTTTTAATTGGAGGGATTTAATTTATTATTAATAAGCTTTAATTTTTCATAACCCAATGTTTTCCAATGGATAATTCATTTTCATGAAATTTTTGAGCCATTTCCTATTAGAGAAGATTTTCCGAGTATTTTTTCTGGACTCTCCATAGCATCGTCTACAAAATTTTAACGGGAAAAGTTGGTCAAACGAACCCGACAGACGGACGAACATTCCTCTATTTATACAGTAGATATTAATATATTTTCGGGTCCGATTAGTATTTTTTTAAGAGAGCCTCCTAGTATTGGGGCTAGAAACCAGGGGAATGTTTTTTTTTTTTTTTTATTTATACAGTAATTTAAGGCTTTTCAGTAAAATATAAAATTTAATATCCTTCTGGTCGATATTTTTTAAGGGAGTGAGAAAAGCCGGGTTATTGGCTAAAGAACGCGTGCCCTCCGTATACCAATGCGCCAGAATTTTTTTGTTTTGTCAATATATTTCCCATTAAAATGCCAGTAGCAACTAATAGGAAATTTCCTTCTCTCATTTAGAGTCCGAATCAACAATGCAACTCCGTCTGGCTGGCATCCAATCAAGGTGATGCACTATATTATCTCCTCTCTACTAAAGCCTGCATTCTCTACAGCTTAGGTATAGTCAAACTAAAACAACAACACCGATGTATTCTACTGAAAATTCCAACAAAATTGTTGACTTCATTTTGAGCAGAGTTGGTAAGTTTTTTCCCTCCGAGTATTTTACTCACTTTTTTACATGGAAACAACTGTCACGGTTTGTGTTCTAAAGCATTGCCGATGTTGTTTTCTTTTTGTTTAGTGAATAATATAATCAAAATGTTAATAAAATAATCAAAAAATAAAATTCAAAATTTAAAAATCTGGTGTGACTGGCGCACAGCACACAACTTTCTCTTACCTTCGGTAATCGAAAGTTGTGCACTGTGCTTGTCACACCAGATTTTTTGTGTCGACATGTATTTAGTTTCCGACAGTAGGGTACAATTGAATTCAAGATGTAAAATTTATAAGTATGGGAAAATATTTATATTTTGTTACCATGGCAACCATTTCTCCTATCTTTTCTATGGAGTACAAGAGTAAAGTGGTCTTCAGAAGATTTCAATCGCAAAATGAGAATATACATTTTAAAGAGCATCTAAAAAATAATTGATTTTTGAATTTAAAAAAAAATCGTTGGAGCAAATTTTGAGAAAATCGAAAAAAACTGAAAAAGTACATCAGTAAAGTACTAGTACTCTTTGGCCGATTTTGATTAAAAGCTTATTTTTCCGGTCCCGGGGGTGTTTAACTTAAATATAAAATTTCAGCCTCATAGCTCAATTCCTTCATGCTTAAAATTGAACACACACACCCACACACACACAGACAGACCATGTCGCGAAAACCACTTTTTTGGATTCAGGGGACCTCAAAACGTGAAGATCCATCAAAATCTCGACATCGAATTTTTGACATGAATCCAATACTTTCTCTCTATATATATATTACATATATACATAGGTAAGAGAAAGTAAAAAATGGTAACCTAACCTACAACTGTCATTTCATTTGTGAGTATTTTTATTATTTTCTTTAATTGATATGAGATAATTAAATTCAGTTTGCTTTTATTCTTTTAGGTTTCTGATAAGGAACTAAACATATGGAAAATTAATTTTAGAATATATATGGCTCGAAAAGTGGAATCTGACAGATGGTGCAAAATTCATTACTCAAGATTTTTAAAATAATTCAAAAGTAATATTTGTTTTGGTTTCTATAATATACAATTCAGGAACCAACCGAATATTCGGTTTCGGCCAAAAATCCTGTTTTTGGTTTTGGCTGAAACTTGAGTTTGAAAAGATGGCTTGAGACTCGCATGCAAAAAAAAAAAACGGCCAAATGATTTCCACATGAGTGAGAAGAAAATTTTCTACAAAGGCGGAAAAAATTCCATTTCGATGGCAGGGAAAAAATTTCCCGCCAAGCGAAAAAGGGGCTGAAAAAACTTCCCAAAAAATGGTAAAATGATTTCCACGGGAAGGGGAAAAAAAAAGAAGGTAAAGACACACACTTCAAAGCCAACCGGCCTCTGGCCGTAGCCATCTACTGGCACCCCGTGAAGTTATCTTCTATGCTAGGGAGGATGTCCTAGTTGAGGAGTGGGAGCTCCCTCAGCACCTACTCCTTTCGAAGAATGCATCACTTTATAAATGTTATTATATATTATCTATCTTTTATAAAAGCATCATACTTATATATAAAAGGCTAAGAGGGTGTCCGATGTGTGAAACAACCAATCAGGCCTCAGGGATAGCGCCATGGTAACAAAATATAAATATTTACCCATGTTTACAATTTTTTTATTTATTTACATTTTGAATTCTAAAATATCGGCGTAAATTTTTTTGTCAGTGTACCGGGAGAGTCCCGGAAAGGATATGATTCACAAAAAATCTTAAGTTCATGAATAATTAACCGCTAAAATAATCTCTACATATAAAAATGAAAAGGGAAAATGTATGTACCGGTATGTATATAAGTAGGCGAGCAAAGGGGGTCCAGGGGCGCAGCCCCCTGCTAGACGGAAAGCCCCGCCCAAATATATAAATATAGGCCATATTTAGGCTAATACTATATCGGCTGTTAGACTAGCCTGCCATCTATTGCAAGAATGCTGAACTAATTTGACAGTTGATTTTTAAATAAATCATCTAAGCTTATTTTAAAAATTTCTTAATTAATATGTGATTAATAATAACAATAAATTCATTTTTAAATTTAAAAAAATTAAAGAATATTGTGACAGATTGTTTTTTTGTATTTGCTTGATAACAAAAAAATTAATTACGATAATTTTTTAATAAGTCATTAAAAAAATTATAGCTCGATGTCCCAATAATCTTTTATGAATTTAATTCATTTAAAAGAAAAACCGCATTGAAAAATTTCTTATAATAGTCTTTTTTTTTTTTTTAAAGTACGTTTAGACGTCGCTCCTGAACCCCCTTAAAAAAGAATGTTGGTCAGATAAATGAATTTTATTTAACAGTTTCATTTCTTGTCATATCGGGTTCACACATGCGTATCAGTTTTTTTTTTCTTTTACACCAGCCGTAAAAACTGTTTTTTTACTCATCTTATGTAAAAAAAAACTGTAAAATCGTGTATAAAACCCAACTTTTACAACCAATGAATTCTCTTTTAGAATTATTAAACTTAATCCCCTCCCCCCACATTAATACGATGTAACTATTATGTTTAATTATAATTAAACACTCATTTCAATTAATATCGAATTTGTTGCTATCCTATTTTAGTTTAGAGAGAGAGAGAAAATAAAAAATATTATATATGAATAAATAATTTAACAGTTGAATTAAGTTTAAATTATAATTTAAACAAACAACAACAACAACAACGTTATGTTATCAATTTGTTGTTATTATTACTATTATTGTAGATAAAATAAAATACTAAATTTTGTCTTTAAATATAAATCAAATACGCTTTTATTTAAACTCTAAATAGTCCAAGATCCCAGAGCCCCCAGACAATACTCATTTTCTCACAAATAAAATGTATTGGATAAAGTAGTGTTAGTACGTACTTTGAGTGTAAGCATATTTGCAAATTTGGGCCGTGGGCCAATTTATAGGTAACCAAGTGCCAAACATTGGTAAAAATAGTACTAACTATACTTATTTTCTCATTCTTGATTTTTACGTATATTTATAGAGAATATTGTTAAAAGTTAATAATCAATACTGCCAGACACTTACCATGGGCCATAACTCTTGCCAGACGCTTCAAAGTTACCAAAAAAAGTATGAAACTATACTCATTTTCTCATTCTTGATTTTTATATATGATATTCAGGGAACTATTTCAAGACTAATTGTAAGCTGCCAGACTAATCGTATGAGCCAAACATTCCGCCAGACATAGATAAAGTGTCGCTAGACGTCTGAGCGCGAGCAGGATATGTGGATAGTTTTATAACATACATAGCTTTATAAAATTTATGTTAATAATGGTCTACTGGAAAGCTTCAGTAAAAAATAAGTAATATTTTAACGCTCAATTAAAACGTTAATTAAAGAATAATAAAATATTAATACTTTTGAACTCTTAATGAAAATTATGAACAAACGAACAGCAATAAAATAGTAGTTTATTGGTTTTTAATAATAAGTAAAAAACAGGAATATTTTTGAATTGAATTGGTCGTATAAATGACCATTCATTAAAAAGATATGAAATATAAATATGCTCGCGCTCAGACGTTTAGCGACACTTTATCTATGTCTGGCGGAATGTTTGGCTCATACGATTAGTCTGGCAGCTTACAATTAGTCTTGAAATAGTTCCCTGAATATCATATATGAAAATCAAGAATGAGAAAATAAGTTAGCTTAAAGTTAGATAATCTTTTCGGGACCTTTGAAGCGTCTGGCAAGAGTTATGGCCCATGGTCAGTGTCTGGCAGTATTGATAATTAACTTTTAACAATATTCTCTAAAACATACATAAAAATCAGCTCTGAGACTTTGAGAAAAGTTAGTATTGTTTTTCCCTATCTTTAACACATGCATAGCGACACTTTAGGTGTGTCTGGCGGGATGTTTGGCCCAACGGATTGGTCTGGCAGCTTACAAATATTCTTGAATTGGTTCCCTGAATATCATATATGAAAATCAAGAATGAGAAAATGAGTATAGTTTCATACTTTGTTTGGCACTTGGTTACCTATAAATTGGCCCACGGCCCAAATTTGCAAATATGCTCACACTCAAAGTACGTACTAATACTACTTTATCCAATACATTTTATTTGTGAGAAAATGAGTATTGTCTGGGGGCTCTGGGCTCTTGCTCTAAAAGAGAGGCATATGAACAACAACAAAAAAAAGAAAACAATTTGAAAATAAAAGCAAAAAGAATAAAATACTTATTTAGAAGATTTTCTCTAAATAATGAAAAATAAAATAAAAGAGTGAGAGACGCACATCAAAATTAAAAAATAATTTGTAGAAGATTAAAAAAAAATCTGGTGTGACTGGCGCACAGCACACAACTTTCTCTTACCTTCGGTAATCGAAAGTTGTGTTCTGTGAGCCAGCCACACCAGATTTTTTGTGTCGACATATATTTAGTTCCCGACAGTACGGAACATATGAATTCAGATGTAAAATTTATAAGTATGGGAAAATATTTATATTTTGTTACCATGGCAACCATTTCTCCTATCCTTCCCTATGAAATACAAGAGTAAAGAGGTCTTCAGAAGATTTCAATCACAAAATGAGAATATACATTTTAAAGAGCATCTAAAAAATAATTGATTTTTGAATTTTAAAAAAAATCGTTGGAGCAAATTTTGAGAAAATCGAAAAAAACTGAAAAAGTACATCAGTAAAGTACTAGTACTCTTTGGCCGATTTTGATTAAAAGCTTATTTTTCCGGTCCAGGGGGGTGTTTAACTTGAATATAAAATTTCAACCTCCTAGCTCAATTCGTTCATGCTTAAAATTGAACACACACACACCCACACACACACCCACACAGACAGACCATGTCGCGAAAACCACTTTTTTGGATTCAGGGGACCTCAAAACGTGAAGATCCATCAAAATCTCGACATCGAATTTTTGACATGAATCCAATACTTTCTCTCTATATATATATATATATTACATATATACATAGGTAAGAGAAAGTAAAAATTTATCCAAAAACGCCCCACGCTTTTATTATTTTTAGTTCATTATTATTTTCTCTCTCTCTATATATAAAAGAAAAAAGTTTAAATGTTTAAGAATTGAAAATATTTATAGAAGAAGAATTTGCAATTATCTCTTGAATGAGCTCTGGAAACCAGTTGACGGAATTTCTTGAGGTTTTTTTTTTTTTTTTTTTTTTTTTTTAAGAATTTAGAGGGCTTTAGCAGTAAAGAATTAACTTTTGGGAACTGTCCCAAAGGATTTTTAATTATCTCCCGAATGAGCTTTGAAACAACTTGATGGAATTTCTTGGGATTTTTTTTAAAGAATTTTAGTGGGTTTTAGAAGTAACGAATTAACTTTTTTTTTTTTTTTTTTTTTTTTTTTGGAAACTATCCGAAAGAATTTTAAAGATCTCGAATGAGCTCTAAAACAAGTTGACGTAATTTCTTGGGATTTTTTAAAATATATTTTCTTTAATAAAAGATTAATTAGAAAAAAAAAAAATTAAAGGGTCGGGTTGCACAGCTAGTATTCTAATCAAATTTAAGTTTTTTTTTTATCGTAAATGAGAACTCGAAATTTTCCGTCATGTAGACCAGTGGTTCTTAAACTTTTTGAAGTCACGGCCCCTTTGGAACCCAAGACAATATCTCCACGCACCCCACCCTATTTTTTTAAAATTTAGATTAATTTATATACACAATTTTGAATTTCTTATATGCATACACCCAGATAACTTGGAATATTGCAGTAATATTGTCAAACAGCAACATTCGAGGAATATGGCCGCAATATTCCTGCACTGTTGCTGTTATGTTGTTTCCCAAAAAGATCTGGACCAACTCAAAATGAGATGGCTCACAGGCCCGGGATGACACAAATCCACTGAACGCAACTTTTTGTCAGCAATTATTTATTAAAGAAATGTCGTCTCAACGACGACAAACATTAAACAAGCATTTTTAATCTAGGACAATTTAACAACGACCTTCGGCAAAAATGCAACTTTACCAGTGCTCAAAACCCGTTTTGGGAAGATAGGAATATTGCAGTAACACCGCTGCAATAGTCCTATGTCCGTCTAGCTTGGAATATTGCAGCTGCAATATCGCAGCAATGTTGACAATATTTTGGAATATTCCAAGCTGTCTGGCCACTTACTAGTCAATGCGTGCATTTAACAGTAAAATCGTGAATTTTATATTTGTAATCCATATATGTTTTTAAGGTGCAAATTGTGGGGGTAGATCTTTAGAGAAGGATGTATGGAGGCAGAGACAGTCAAGAAAAAATACTCTGCATGCCCAACCAATCAGCTGGAGACGTTTCGGTGCGTTAATTATGGACTGAAGATGTAAAATAATACACCGAAACGTCTCCAGCTGATTGGTAGGATATTTTTTTCTAAGCTGCCTCTGCCTCCATACACCCATCTAAGTATTTAAACTTATTTAACAATGCCAACTACTTTAAGAAGCACTGATGTAGACAATATTTTTTTATCTGCCTTTATTTAGGTAATAAAGAATAAAATAAGTAAAATGCTCCAAAAAAAAGATAGCCCATCGGCTAGTAACAGTAATTTAAAAAAAAAAGGATAAATAAGTTGATTGGTTCTGCACTAGGGAGGAGGTAAAAATGAAAGAACGGTAAAACGTAAAAAAAAGAAGCCACGTGGATGGTTATTAGAGAGAAAAAGGATAATTGAAGAGTAAAGAAGAGGAAAAATAGAAATGGCTACTTATTTTGAGATTAAAGGAAAAAAATAAAAATAATTAAAATGGACTTTGAATTGTGTTAAAAAATTAAATTATAAATTAAGTTAAAAAAAATATTAACTGTAAAAATGAAGAAAAATAAATATCTTGTATTGATTATTAACTATCCGCGTCGCCCGCTTAGGCTGCGGCAGACCCTCGCCTTTTCTTAATCAGGTGCCACAATTTTTTAGAAAATTAATATAAATATACAGGTCTTAAATGAAATAATCGTTGTATTTGTTAAAAAAATCTGGTGTGACTGGCGCACAGCACACAACTTTCTCTTACCTTCGGTAATCGAAAGTTGTGTTCTGTGCTTGTCACACCAGATTTTTTGTGTCGACATGTATTTAGTTTCCGCCAATATATTAGAAATTTAAGATGTCAAAATTATAAACATGGGAAAATATTTATATTTTGTTACCATGGCAACCATTTCTCCTATCTTCCCTATGAAATGCAAGAGTAAAGTGTGCTTCAAACAATTTTGAGGGCAAAACGAGAATATGCATTTGAAAGAGCATCTAAAAAATAATTGATTTTTAAATTTTAATCAAAATCGTTAGAGCGAATTTTGAGAAAATCGAAAAAAACTGAAAAAGTACATCAGTAAAGTACTAGTACTCTTTGGCCGATTTTGATTAAAAGCTTATTTTTCCGGTCCCGGGGGGTGTTTAACTTAAATATAAAATTTCAACCTCGTAGCTCAATTCCTTCATGCTTAAAATTGAACACACACACACACACACACACACACAGACACACACACACACAGACAGACCATGTCGCAAAAACCACTTTTTTGGATTCAGGGGACCTCAAAACGTGAAGATCCATCAAAATCTCGACATCGAATTTTTGACATGAATCCAATACTTTCTCTCTCTATATATATTACATATATACATAGGTAAGAGAAAGTAATAATAAACACATAATGATCAACTTGTGTTTTAGGGTATATATATATATATATATTTTAGACAGTATATTCCTATATCAAAAGAATTAACTTACCAGTATATGTAGGGACACGAAAAAAGTATCGATACTTTTGTTTCGATATTAGTACGATACTTTACTCATATGAGTAGCCTACTTGATTGGGGGGATCGAATGAAAAGAACTCATTCAAATTTTTTTTATTTTTTTTCGGAATCTTAGGCCATATAGACGCTTAACACAACTTACACAAATATCTTAATTACGATTCTGTCAAAGAATATCGCATATTTGATATTTTTTTTTTCCTTTCGATATAAATATAAAATAAATAGTAAGTTGATATATAACAGATGGTCGATATTTGTGGGATGGACTTTATTCCATCATATTCCTAATAACTAATTAGTGATAATGGAAAATTTGATACTTTTTAATAAAAATCCTTTAATTGAATAACATTAAATTTCTAAATCAATTTGTTTTTGTTTTTTGTATGGCCTATTGTAAACTGTATTCACTAAATTTAAAAGTGCAAAAATATTACATAGTAGTGAATTAAGATATGTAGTTAGAATTCCATCAGGCACAGTTTTAGATAGGCTTATATAGAGAAAAATAAATTTTAATAGAAAATATGCTCTAAAAAGGCTTTTTTTTTAACTTAAAAAATACAGTATTTCTAAACTTTTTAGCCGTTTCAGGCACGTCTAAATTTGCGTCTAAATGACCTCCGAATTGCGGTGAAACTTGAAATTTATATGCAGTATTTTTTAAGGGGTGTATTATAAAAATCTTGAAAATTCAAAAGAAGTTTTAGGGCACATTTTCTATTAAAATTTATTTTTCTCTATATCTCTAAAACTGTGCCTGATGAACTGAAATTATATTTGAATTCAGCATGAAAAATACTGCTAGAATTTCATATCTTTATTCTTGTGAAAAAAAAGATCATTTTTGTCGACTAGTGAAAATGGACAGACTTTTATTTTGGCGAAATCCGTATTTTGGTTGAGAAAGCCCCGACCTCCTGGTGCTCATTACTTTGGGGAAAATGGCATACCAGTATGCCACATTGATCTTCCGTTGGGCTCTTTGAATGACGTTAGCCAGTGGCTTCGGGGGGGCCGGGGGGCCCCCCCCCCCCCCCTCAAAAAAAAAAATTTCCCTTTTTTAAAAAGTTAGGAGCCTAAGATGCCGAACAGACTTAAAAAAAAAAATACTCGATACTTTTTTTTAATACGATATCCCTAAGTATATATCAATTTTTATAATTTTTTATTTGAGAGATTTATTCATTATCAATTAAATGTCTTTAATTTTTCATAAGATAGAACCCAATGCTTTTCAACGGGGAAATTCTTAATTTTTGAGCTTCCCATATGGTGATCAGAATATATTTCTTTCGATATTCCATTGGGAAGTTGGTCTGCTTAGCAGACAGAAACACAAACACACCTAGGGACACGAAAAAAGTATCGATACTTACTGGTATCGATACTTTTGTTTCGATACTAGTACTTTTTTTACTCGATACTTTACTCATATGAGTACTTGATTGCCAGTATTGAATGAAAAGTACTCATTAAAATATAAAATTTTTTTTTAAGTTTTTTCGACATCTTAGGCCATATAGACAGCCTTTAAAAGTTATACAAATATTTTATCTACAATTCTGCCAAAGAATATACGCATATTCTTTTATATTTTTTTTTTCTCTCGATATAAATAGTATAAGTTGATATAAAAATATATTCCAGATGGTCGATATTTGTGGGATAGACCTTATTCCATCATATTCCTTATAATTATTTATTAATAATGGAAAATTTGATACTTTTTAATAAAAACCCTTTAATTTAATAACATTAAATTTCTAATTTAATTTGTTTCGTATATTGCAAACTATTCACTAAATTTAAAAGGGCGCAAATATTACACAGAAAAGCCAAATTATAAACTATAATAATAACACTAGTCGACAAGGTATTCTTCACAAGAATTCTATTTAGTCAATCTAGTACATTTTTTTATAGTGAATTTAGATATGTAGTTAGAATTTTTCCACCAGACACAGTTTAAGATATATTGGGGAAAAAAAAAATTTTAATAGAAAATATACGGTACTCTAAAATGGCTCATATTTTGAATTTTCAAGTTTTTTTTTTTTTAACTTAAAAAATTCGATTTTTCTAAATTTTAAGCCATTTACGGCACGTCAAAATTATTGGACTGAAACTTAATATGAATTAAAACTATCTGCATATTTTTAAGGGGAGTCGTTTTAAAAAAATCTTGAAAATTCAAAATAAGAGTTGTTTTAGAGCACATTTTCTATTAAAATTTATTTTTCTTTATATCTCTAAAAGTGTGCCTGATAGGGAAAAACTTAAATGAAAGATGCCGAAAAAACTTTAGAAAAAAAGGAAAAATACTCATACTTGAAAAAATACTCGATACTTGGTGGTATCGATACTTTTCTTCCGATACTTTCTGGTATCGATACTTTCCTTTCGATACGATATTAAGTACAAGTATCGATACTTTTTTTCGATACCGTATCCCTAAACACACCAGATTTTTTTCTTTATTTATCATATAAAAAATGCTTCTTGAAAGAACAAATTAACTGTTTTTTTAATGATTTTTAATTAATATTGTCAATATCTATAAATTAAAAAATCTGGTGTGACTGGCGCACAGCACACAACTTTCTCTTACCTTCGGTAATCGAAAGTTGTGTTATGTGCTTGTCACACCAGATTTTTTGTGTCGACATATATTTAGTTCCCGACAGTAGGGTACAATTGAATTCAAGATGTAAAATTTATAAGTATGGGAAAATATTTATATTTTGATACCATGGCAACCATTTCTCCTATTTTCCCTATGAAATACAAGAGTAAAGTGGTCTTCAGAAGATTTCAATTGCAAAATGAGAATATACATTTTAAAGAGCATCTAAAAAATAATTGATTTTTGAATTTTAAAAAAAATCGTTGGAGCAAATTTTGAGAAAATCGAAAAAAACTGAAAAAGTGCATCAGTAAAGTACTAGTACTCTTTGGCCGATTTTGATTAAAAGCTTATTTTTCCGGTCCCGGGGGGTGTTTAACTTAAATATAAAATTTCAACCTCGTAGCTCAATTCCTTCATCCTTAAAATTGAACACAGACACACACACACACACACACACACACAGACACACAGACAGACCATGTCGCGAAAACCACTTTTTTGGATTCAGGGGACCTCAAAACGTGAAGATCCATCAAAATCTCGACATCGAATTTTTGACATGAATCCAATACTTTCTCTCTATATATATATTACATATATACATAGGTAAGAGAAAGTAAAAAGAAAAATTTAAAGAATAAATATATCATTAATTATAGAATAATAATTGTGAGATTTAAATTAGTAATACAATGAATTCTGAAATGAGTTCGCGTAAAGAGTTTTTGCTCAGAATATACAAATTCTAGATGATAAGATTTCTAAATTATTAGAAGAAAAAGTGCTGAGGGAATAAATTTATTTGTCCTTTCAATTGGGATTAAACAAGTGCTTGGTGAATCTGGAACTCGAACCCGGGATCTCTAGCATATTCAATAAGGAAACCTCAACAATGCTAATCGCGGAAAATAAATATAGGACCAACTGACAACTCATAAATATTTAAAAACGGTGGTCTTAAATGTGAAATAACCTAATCAAACAAATGAAAGATTATTTTCAAAATTCCTTCATCACTACATTACAATAAACAAAAACATTCTGCTTGGCAATGCGGTGAGTGAATTTTTTTTGTCCTGAAGATGGGTGTCGTTTAATCACCGAAACGTCGTTTCTAAATATATTTTATTTTTGGCATTTTCTGAACAGACAAGTCACGAAATTAATAATTAAAAAAAAAAAAATTTTTTTGTCTGTCAAAAATCGTAACAAAATCGTATTTTAAATCTCCATTTTTTTAATTTTATGTTTGTTAAGAAATAATAAATAAATAAATAATAACAGTTTTCAATCAGTTAAAAAAGAAACTAAAAGTTAATTAACCTTTTAAGTGACCCATACTAGTGAATGTTATTATAGTAACTCATAGCAACATAAAAGTATGTCACCCGTTTGCTCTTGATTTCCTCTCTCTCTTTTTTTTTTTGAAAGTTGATTTTGACCCCCGCCATGGGAGGAATGAGGATTCGTTTGACCCCGGAGGTACTTTCTATTACGTAAAAGAGAAGCACCCACACACACCCCACACACACACTCGGGCTTATTGTTTTCTTATTTGAAAATATCAAAGTTTCAGTTTCAATTTATTGAAAGAAAGTGAAATTAATGATCATTGAAAGTGACCTGGCAACAACGCCATAAACACGGTGTCTAAATTTAATTTTACCACATTTGTATTAATTCACAATTTTTGGGACAGTCTAATAATCAAATATTTATTTTAAAAATAAATAAATTACATTTTAAAAACCAGTCTCTCAATATGACGTCATACTATGTCGGATAACTTTACATATTAAATAAATTAAGTTTTCTAATGATTTATAGTCAAAGTGTTTTTTTTATATTTTACACCGGCCTTCGGCGGGTTTCGCGCCTAGTCAGAGGCCTGCCCGCCTGCGGTGGACCCTCCTATTTGTTGCAGACATCTTTGTTTCGGGCTTTTTAATAATTTTCAATTCTTTGGTTGACCCCTCTTAATCAAATGAATAATTATATGGCCCTCGGGCTTGGTGTAGGGGTTATCGAGCTGGCCTTCTATACCAAGGGACAATCAAAATCGACCAAAGAGTACTACTAATACGCAGCCTTTAATGGCGGAGGAGCCGAGCTCAACTACCCTACAAAGCACAAAATATAGCTGCAATGGTGCAGGAATCTTCATATCTTACAACATTGTGGCAATATCGCAGCAATATTTTTGGATTGCAAATAAAAAAAAAAACACGCGGACATAGGATGATTGTTGAAGGAATATTGTAGGCAATATTGTGTCACAATATACTGGTAACATTACATCGCAATATGTTATCAATAGAGCCCGATTTTTATGCAGCAAAAACTTCTAAATATGCCATATAATATGCAGTAAAGTATTAAAATATGCAATATATTGTTATGACAAAAATATAAATGGGTTCCAATTAACTACTGATGTATAACTAATCGTGTTTTATTTTTGGAAGGAAAAACAAAAAACAGTGTAAAAAGAAAAATTTGTCTTGCAATAAAAATTGAATTTAATGTAAATAAAATCTGGTGTGACTGAAGGCACGTCATATCTTCAGTAATCGAAAGTTGTGTTGTGTGCTTATCACACCAGATTTTTTGAGTCGAGACATATTTAGTTTCCATAAACATGGGAAAAAATTTAAATTTTGTTTCCATGGCAATCTTTCCTATGAAGAGCAAGAGTAAAGAGGTCTTCATAAGATTTCAAGGGCAAAATGAGAATATACATTTTAAAGAGCATCTAAAAAATAATTGATTTTTGAATTTTAATCAAAATCGTTGGAGCAAATTTTGAGAAAATCAATTAAAAATTAAAATAAAATAAAACTTTTGCCGAAAAAATGTAAAAATATTTAAAATGTTTTAAATATGCAACTTTATGCAATATTCAGGGAAAATATGCAATATAGAATTTGATCCATAGTTCCAAGAGGGCATGATTCGGATTGAAAAATGGTTTTCCGGGACGTAGGCCTACATGTTAGCAAATAGAACATGCAATTGCATAGGAATCCGGGCTTTAGTTATCAACATTGCTCTGCAATATTGTATTTCAATATTGTAGTATTATTCCATGAATTAAAAAAAACGTGGACATAGGGGATTGTTGCTGGGGGATTTAGTGCAATATTTCGAATGTTTTGAAATAATA
>JAKCPI010015469.1:0-11366 GCA_023213315.1 Euborellia annulipes
TATTTATTTATTTTTTATTTATTTCCCCTCAGCCAGAGGGCCATAGGGTTTAACCCAATATATATGGGGCATTCCACGCCAACTCGACCACTTTTGAACCCGACCATTTTTGATTTGGCTGAAACCTTGTCATCTTTTTATACCCTATTGAAAACGTGTCTGAGAATTTTTTCAGATTTTTCGACCCAGCCAAAAAAAGTTATAGCATTTTCAAAAAACATCGACTTTTTTTTAAATAACCGTGAAACTGTCAAAAATTAACTTATCGGGACGATTTTTTTTTTTGAAATTTTTTTGTCTTTAAATGTACTTTTCAGAAATAAATATGACAAAATTTTACAGATTCATCTTGAACGTTTTTTTGACATTTTCGGAAAAAAACAAAAAATTTCGGGATGAATGACACTTTTTTTTTAATTTTTTTTTTTTTTATAAAAAACTTTGATTTTTTCTACAAATGCTCTGAGAATTTCAGAGTGGGATTATTTTGCATTCTATTTTTTTTTTAATTGAAAAAAATTATTTTTTTTTTTCTCCGCTTATTTAACATGACGGTGCTCTTAAGTTTTTCCAGGATTGACCGAGAGGGGGGCCTGTCCCCAGAAAGCTCCTTGCCCCAAGAAAAATTGAGAAAATATGGGGCTTTCCAGGCCCACCTGAGGATAGCTGGTCCCATGGCCCCCCTTCAATTTTTCTTGGGGCAAGGAGCTTTTCGGGGGGCCAGGCCCCCCCGGCACCCCCTAGTTACGCCCATGTTTCTAAGCTTTTACTTGACGCTTCAAATTCTTCAGTAGTTGAATACACAACAAATTTCTAATTTTTTCAGGATAAATGTAATTTTCTCAATTTTCATCTCCTCTAACTATTATTATTATTATTTTTCTTCAATTTTCTAGAATCTCGGACAGTCCTGGAAGAGTTTAAGAGCACCGTCATGAAAAATAAGCGGAGAAAATATTTTTTTTTTTTCAATTTAAAAAAAAAATAGAATGCCGAATAATCCCATTCTGAAATTTTCAAAGCATTTGTAGAAAAAATCAAAGTTTTTTATAAAAAAAAAAAAAAAAAAAAAAATTAAAAAAAAGTGTCATTCATCCCGAAATTTTTGTTTTTTTCCGAAAATGTTAAAAAAAGTTCAAGATGAATCTGTAAAATTTCGTCATATTTATTTCTGAAAAGTACATTTAAAGACAAAAATTTCAAAAAAAAAAATCGTCCCGATAAGTTAATTTTTGACAGTTTCACGGTTATTTAAAAAAAAGTCGATGTTTTTTGAAAATGCTATAACTTTTTTTTGGCTGGGTCGAAAAATCTGAAAAAATTCTCAGACACGTTTTCAATAGGGTACAAAAAGATGACAAAGTTTCAGCCAAATCAAAAATGGTCGGGTTCAAAAGTGGTCGAGTTGGCGTGGAATGCCCCATATAATTTTGATATTTTAATCGACCTTAAGTCGTATATATACCGCAATATATATATATATATATATATAAATATTTACTCACAGATTTTAAGAAGAATGTAATCATTTTAAAAAAGTTAGGCCGCAAGTTGGATGGTCTAGAGGGTCCCGCCTCTTACATACAATAGTGCGGTAAAATAAAATGTAATGGTATCTTTTCTATAGAAAAAGAAACACATTAACCTTTATCTAATAATATTTCTTTTCTTTATATAAACTCTATTATGAATGTTTGTTATCTAAAAGAGGTAAAATATAAAATTCCCTTCGTTACCCGTATGTATGAATTTTGTTAATATTTCAAATTATAAAATGAAATTAGATTAGATCCTCTCTCTCTCTTTCTATCCATATCATAACAAACAACAAAACAACTATAAATTTGAGATATAACCAGCCAGCCAGGGCCTCAAGGTGGAAGGAAATAAATGTCCTTTTACTAGTGAAATATCATATTTCAAATCTCTAAACTTTGATATAAATAAAATTTTTGATTGTTATTTGAGTAATATAAGATATATTTTATAACCTTTTTCTATTATTTTAGTTATAATACAAAGAGAAGCCCTTTAGAGTTGATTGATTTTAATTAAAATTATCGCTTTTCTTTTTTACTTTCTCTTACCTATGTATATATGTAATATATATATATAGAAAGTATTGGATTCATGTCAAAAATTCGATGTCGAGATTTTGATGGATCTTCACGTTTTGAGGTCCCCTGAATCCAAAAAAGTGGTTTTTGCGACATGGTCTGTCTGTGTGTGTGTGTGTGTGTGTGTGTGTGTGTCTGTGAACAAAATATCTCAAGAACGAAAAGAGCTAGGAGGTTGAAATTTTATATTTAAGTTAGACACCCCCCATGGGACGTGACACGAAGCTTTTGAACAAAATCGACCAAAGAATACTAGTACTTTACTGATGCACTTTTTCAGTTTTTTTCGATTTTCTCAAAATTTGCTCCAACGATTTTTTTTAAAAATTCATATATCAACTATTTTTTAGTTGCTCTTTAAAATGTATATTCTCATTTTGTGATTGAAATCTTCTGAAGACCACTTTACTCTTGTTCTCCATAGAAAAGATAGGAGAAATGGTTGCCATGGTAACAAAATATAAACATTTTGCCATACTTATAAATTTTACATCTTGAAAATCGAATGTACCATACTGTCGGAAACTAAATACATGTCGACACAAAAAATCTGGTGTGACAAGCACAGTACACAACTTTCGATTACCGAAGTTAAGAGAAAGTTGTGTGCTGTGCGCCAGTAACACCAGATTTTTGTATTGGAAATTTTATATTTATAATAAAATGAAAGGTTTAATTAATCTATTATTTTTTCGTATAGTATATGGACGATGTTATGCATAAAGGAACCAAGCGCCATTAACCTAAATCAAGCAAGCCCTGGATTGGAATATAGGATCTCACCACAATAGCCCCCAGGCAACTCTCCGAGGAGAAGGAGTTACTGTGACACCCCGTCCTGTAGAAGGGACGTAAAGAAGGTTCCCTCTCAGTGATGCATTCTTCGAAAAGAGTCGGTGCTGAGATATTTTTGTAGCCTAGCCGCTGAAGATGTCTCAATAGGCCGAAACGTTTATTTTTGATGTTTTCTTAATTTCTACTTTACCTAATGAAAAATCAATATTTTTTTTTTTATGAATGATGTTTTTTAAATAAAATTTCTAATTTCATTCTAACCAATTAAATATCTCTATCTCCCCTTTGAGTAAGTAAATTTCAATATTGTGTATCCACTAAATAAATAAATAAATGTTTATTCAAGTTTGTGAGTATTGAGAGTCAAATATATTGATCTTTAATTTAATTTACTTCTTCTCTTTTGGTTTTGATTTAATGGAAAATATTATAGGAAGCAAAAAAAAAATAAAAAGAAGAGAATTTTATTTCCATGAATAAATCGGATTAAATTTAAAAAAAAAAAAAATGAATAAATAAATTTAAAAAAAAAGAGGTTGATTTATTGTCTATTAAATAAATTGACAATCGATTAGACATAAAACAAATGTTGAATTTCTTTCTTGAAATCGAGGAAAGTTTGAAGGGAAGAAAAAATCTGGTGTGACTGCTCGCAAAGCATACAACTTTCGGTTATGGAATGAAATTTATTGAAAAATATAAAAATAAATGAAAAAAAAGAAATGTAAAATTGATGTTGTCTTCGTTTTGGAACTTGAAATGACATTTCGGTCGCAGCTGGCCGACCTTCGTCCGAACCGCATTGAAGGCTGTTGGACGTTTCTCGGCAAATATGTTCCAAGTGGTGGCCGTTACCCGATCCGAAGGCAAGAAGAGGTGATGTTGACTGGCTCTCTTCCAGACAATAGCGAGTAAGGAAACTGGCCACTCCAAAAGATCAGCATATGAGTGACGAGAGTATGCTGACGGCTTCACAGTCAGTGCCCGAGTGATGTATGATGTTGGCGGTTTCACCGCTCGCCATCGAGTGTGTATTTCAGTGTCAAGCTGCTCTCCAAATGGGGAAAGTGGAGAAAAGGATTATTTTATTTTCTAACATTTTTCAACTTAATTTCAATTTCTATAAATTCATATTTAAATTCCTATTTTTAAATGTATTAATTTTATTTTGCGAATCGGATTTATAAAAATAATAATTAAAATTCCTGTTAGAGCTTGAAGGAGATATAGAGAGGGTAGCATTAGTGGACTGTATAATTATATTTACTCCTCCAAGCAATCGTGGACTCCTCGGAAAACGGGATAATGAAGTACACCGTATTTTAACAAAAATAAATAACAACATTTAATCACAGAAATAAAAATACACTTCACAATAAGAAATTACAGGGGGGTTAGCTGGTGTAGTGACCTAGGGTGTCGGCTTCTACAAAGAAGATCCCTGTTTTCTGGCGTGAGGGATTTTTCATTAAATAAAAATATTTATTCCTCAAGCAGGCCTGGATTGGAATATTGGATCTCTCCACAATAGCCCCCAGGCAACTCTACGAGAAGAGGGAGTTGCTGTGACATCCCGTCCTGTGGAAGGGGGTGTAAAGAAGGCTCCCTCTCAGTGATGCATACTTCGAAAGGAGTAGGTGCTGAGGGAAGTCCCTCCTCAAACTAGGACATCCTCCAGAGCATTGAATAAAAGGAACCGGGTGGAACCAGAAATAAGGATTAGTTCACTAGATTGAAACGAACAAAAGAGGAGGAGTTAGGGATAGGAAGTAATGGGTGCCGGTAGATGGCTACAGCCAGAGGACGGTTGGCCTTGAGGTGTGTGTCTTCGTGCACGAAAGCACCTCAGGGAAATTAACGTGGATCCCGATAGGAATTGCAAATCTCTATAAGAAATTACATAAATAATATTTAAGATATTATATACGTAGCGTATGTAAGCCGCGAGAGGGAAATTTATATAATTCCATTATTTATTAATTCATTTATCCGAAACGGGTAAGGGAGTTGAACCACGGATCCTCCAATTTTGTACTCGGAGTGCCCTTACCACTAATTAAATTTTCTTTTTCTTTCCTTTAACTCTGATCCTCAAAGGAATATATCTATAACAAATGTAATTATATATTTTTTTTAATTAGAGATCTTTCTTTATATTTCTCAAAGTATATTTATATTAATTTTCTGTTAACGAAAAAAAAGTACGCAATATGATCAAGCAAAATTGGGATATGATGATTAAGAAAAGGCGAACCAGCTGGAGGGAACGCCCAAAATGGGATGGATAAACATTTGTTTGTTTGTTAAAACAAAAAAAAAAAAATATTTATTTGTAATATTATTGTGAGGCTTTTTTTTTTCTCTCTTTCTACTTGTTCAGGTCACTGGATCTGGATAATTCTTGTGAGTGTGTGTGTGTGTGTGTGTGTACTCTCTCTAAGCTGAATTGGATCGATGCAGGCAGCTGGCAGGGCAATTCCTTCATCTGTCATTCATTCTTGCTTTCGAGCCAAAAAGCTTTAAGGCATAAGCGTTAGGAGAAAGAAAGAAAGAAAGAAAGAGAGATAAAGAACAAAGTGGCTGGTTGCGATGTTCCCTACTCACATCGTCTTCTTCTTATCTATACATTTATAGAAATCATTTTTTTTTTTTACGCTTTTCCAAAATAGTAACGACTATTGCCATTTGGTTTTAAAAAGAAAAAAATCCCTTTTTTTTATACTCTCTGCATGTTCATATTTCCTTTTTATTTTTTTTTTTCTTCTTCATCTATGTATATAATTCGCTAATGTTCGTCTGTCTGTCTGTCACGCTCTATTTAGGCAACTTCCCGGTGGAATTAAGAAATAAACTTTGAGATATGCACAAAGAAGACCTTCTAGTGATTACAGAAAAATTATTTTCATCCCGAAATTCCTATAACTTTTTGAGTTATTAATTCTTAAAGTTACGATTTCTCCCATAGGAAATGTATAGAGAAATATTTATGTATTCTTTGCATTTATGTATTCCGTGAATGTAAACAAGTCCTCAAGCAGGCACTGAATTAGAATGGAATAAAAATAATTTTCTTTTTAGCCCTCGGGGCTTGGTGTAGAGGTTAGCGTGCTAACCTCGTATACCAAACGTCGTGGATTCGGACCCCAGGCAGTCCGATGATTTTATTTAAGACAATTGGATACCAAATGGCTTAAATAAGAATGCCTGGACCCCATATATGTATATATGTATATTAAATAAATATTAAATAAATAACGAATATCGTAAATGTCTTATATGGCCTGAGTTGCCGAAAAGACAGTGTGAATGAGAAAAAGTGTGAGTGTTAAAAAAAAGGCGAGGGTCCTCCGCAGGTGGGCCCGAGCCAGCTGGAGTGGGGTCCAGGGGGGGGGGGGAAGCCCGCCGAATGGTTCACCATTCTTGCAAAAGATGGCAGGCTAGTCTGGCAGCCGCCATTATCAAATCACCTATAATCCAATGAGTTGTGTTTTTGACTCACTCCTCAAGACCCCTAACGCCATCTCTTGGCAAAAACATGCCAACAGCTTTGCCTCCTGAAGCCTTTAAAATATAAAATTCTATCCAGTTTCTGAATCCACAAAGAGGAAAATAAAAAAAATACTCAATAAATTTGCAAAGCTTTTCCTTAAGCAGCGTTTCCCAACATTTTCACTTTCATTGCACAGTGACGCAATCAGGAGAAGTTTTTAGGGTTTAATACATACGGGAACCCGTGACCTAGGACAAGAAGCAAGAACTCTAATCCACTGGGCTGCAGCCTTTAGATAATTAAAATCTGTATTTTTCTGACTATTATTATTATTAATCTGTTTAATAAATATTTTGTGGTTTGTTTTATTATTATTATTATTTGAAATTCCTATCGGGATCGCCGTTTATTTACTTGAGGTGCTTAAGTGCACGAAGACCCACACCTCAAACTCAACCGGCCTCTGGCAGTAGCCATCTACCGGCACCCAGAGAAGCTACATTTTATTTCCTATCTCTGACTCCTCCTCCTGCGTTCGTTTCTAGCTAGTGAAATAATCCTTATTTCTTGTTCCTTTTACCCAACCTCTTCTGCGGATGTCATGGTTTGAGGAGGAACTCCCTCAGCACCGCCTCCTTTCGAAGGATTCATCACTGAGAGGGAAGCCTCTTTTACGTCCCTTCCACAGGACAGGATGTCACAGCAACTCCCTCTCCTCGTAGAGTTGCCTGGGGGTTATTGTGGAGAGATTCAATATTACAATCTAGTGCCTGCTTGAGGATTTGTTTACATTAAATAAATATTTTTATTTAATGAAAAATCCCGCACGCCCAGGGTTTGAACAGGGTTCCTCTTTGTAGAAGGCGACACCCTAGCCCTACTTACACCAGCGAGCTCCCTCACACTTTGTATTAATTATTTATTGTAAATAAATTCTGTACAACGTTTCGACTGCTTATTCAGAGGACGTTTTAAATTCAATTTTGTTGTAATTTTGTATACAGCACTCAAAACAAAAACAGCAACTAGCTTAATTGTTTTTAAATTGAACTAAATACAAAATCAAAATTATAAATATTAAATTACTTCCTCTATAAAATAAAAAAAATATTCATTCAAATTTTATCTTTCTCTACGTTCTATATATTTAATAATATTATATAGTTGTAATATAATGAATGTTTTTTTACTCGTTTAAAATTAGTCAGATCCATTTGCATATTTATATTTAAAAAAAAAAGGAGGGTGGGAGGCGTTATATAAATGGACAGGGAGAGAGACAAGAGAGGGTAAATGTGAAATGTCAATTGAAATGAGAATGAAGATCGTATCGTAATATTTAACGATATTTTGCAATCCTTTATTACGTAATCGCTATGTATATTGATAGGTAGTTAAAAAAAAAAAACAGAGAGAGAGAGATTAATAAAAAAATAAATAAAAAGTACCTATTAGCCTAAATAAATAGAGAATTTATTATTTATTAATTAAAATGAAAATGACTAGTTTTTTTTTTTTTTAGACCTGGCTCAATCAACTAATTTTGAGATTAAAATTGTGCGGCTATTTATATTTTACAAGGGTTGAAAACATGGGTTAATTTATTTTTAGAGAATTTTTGCCATTTGACGCTTAAGATTGCTGTGACATCGTGTCCTGTGGAAGAGACGTGAAGAAGGTTCCCTCTCAGTGATGTATTCTTCGTAAGGAGTCGGTGCTTAGAGGTCCCTCCTCAATCTAGGACATCCTCCTCTAATCTCATGCATTTGTTTGATTCAAGGGCGAATCCAGAGGTGTTTCTCAGGGGGGGGGTAATCTGGTGTGACACACAGCACACAATAGTAGGAGTTAAAGATAGGAAATAAATATAACTTTACTGTGTGCCGGTTGGGTTTCAAGTATGTGTCTTCATGCACGAAAGCACCTCGGTTAAATAAATTCGGATCCTGGTAGGAATTTCAAATAATAATAATACATATTGGTTGAATTGCCTGCTGAGTCACCATTTTCTTAAACATTTTTTTTTTTTTTTTAAGTTTAGACGTAGGGGATGCAAAGGCGGATCCAGAGGTATTTCTCGGGGGGGGGTGGTAATCTGGTGTGACTGGTCGCACAGCACCCAATCTTTTCTTAATTTCAGTAATTAAAAGGCCCATTTTGTATTTCTTTGCCAGAATATAAATACAAATCAAATTTTTAAGTATTAATTTTTTAAAATTTTACAAAAAAGTATTTTTTTCATAATCTCGGGGGGGGGGGTAATTACCCCCTTTCCCCGCCCCTCTTGTATCCGCCCTTGATTTTCTTTGATATTTTAATAATGAATAGTTTGTTTTGTTTTTTTATTCGTTTAAGGTCTTTTTCGGCATCGGAGGCCATTTAGACTCCGTCCCTATTTATTTAAATTGATAATTAATAGTTTATAAATATTATTACATATTATATATCATTTATAACATCATACAAATATATAATGGGGAGCTCGCTGGTGTAACGGGCTAAGGTCTCGCCTTCTACAAAGAATATCCCTGTTCAAATCCTGAGCGTGCGGGATTTTTTAATAAATGAAGATATTTAAAAAATCCTCAAACAGGCACTGGATTGGAATATTGGATCTCACCACAATAGCCTCCAGGCAACTCTACTAGGAGATAGATAAGTTTATTTCTGCTCTGAGATCATATATGATCACTTTGAGCATTCTTAAAGAATTACTAATTATTTTTAATTCTCTCACAACAGTGTGCATATATTAATACATTGAGATAATATAAGGTAATAATAATAAAAAATAAAAATAAAAATAAAAATGAGACAAAATGAAGTAAGAAAAAAAAAGAGACAGAATATGGACAAGAGGATGCGAAAATTAATGAAGTGATTATTTTGATACTTTAATCAAACCCGACGGCGCATCTGTATGTCCATCAGGTGGCTAAAGAGGCGACCCCCGAACGAGCCCAACAATCCCACCACCCGCAAATTTTTCCGGTAGACTGTTCCAGAGTCTGATTGACTCTACTGTAAAGGATCTTGTATACGTTGAGGTGCGATGAACGGGAATATCAAGGTCTTGTGGATTCGTCCTGAGAGTTTGTGGATGGATTGAGTGTTTATGAAGGTATTTTTCAAAAAGGGAGAATGTCAATGAACCATGAAATATTTGCGCTTTAATGAGAGAGGAAGTTGCCGTGACAACCCGTTCTGTGGAAGGGAAGTAAAGAAGGTTCCCTCTCACTCTCAGTGATGCATTCTTCGGCTACACGCCAGTGCCGAGGGAGTCCATCCTAACAGTAGCGAAACTAGCTGTACGCAAAGGGGGCGCCTACCCCATCCCCGCCCAACTTGAAATACAGCGCACTAGTTGGACTTCGCCTCTCCCACCCCCATCAAAGGCTAGATTCTCCGGTGACTAGAACATCCTTCCTAGTATAGGTGAGTGGTGAAATCAGAAATAAGGATTAGTTTAAGAGTGTGATCAATCACATCTGAATAAGACCGAAACGTATGTAAAAATAAATTATATTTTGTTTTATAATAACGTAAAGTGATGCATTTTTCGGCTACATGCCTGAAATATGTTTGTAATTAAAAAAAATTAACAAATTATTAAAATTACACACTTAGATTATTTCTCTGCTCTGAGGATGACCTAGACTTGGCGACGAAATGTCAGTCATGAGGAGATTAAGAAACATTGTCAATTGAACCATTGACTTGTCCAGCTAGTTTAATAATAATAATAATAATAATTTTTTATATACTCCCTATTTCAAAAAAATTGAGCATTTTGCTATTAAAATGTTATTAGTTAGGGGAGAGGGATTTTATCTTTTTTTTATCTCATTCATTCTATTATTTCGTTTCCTCCTCCCCCACCCCCACCCCCTCCTCACTCTCTTTCACATACGTTTTTTTTTTTTCACCCTTTAAAAAAAGAGTGAAAATAGCTTTTTCATTTTTTCGCTCATTGAAAATGGATTCGGAATTTTTTTTTTTTTTTTTTTTTATTTGACAATTGTTCAAATTAATGGATATTAAAACAAACACAAAAATGAACAACAATTGTTACTTTTAACAAAACTTTTTTTTTTTAATGCATTGTTGTTGAATAATACAGAGAGTATATAAATATAAAATTTTATGAGATTGTCTCTTTATTACTATTGTTTATTTTTTATTTTTTTTTTTGTTTTAATTCTTTTTATAATATTTACCAAGTAAAAATATTGTCATTTACCATTTATTTTTTTTTTTTAGTTAATATTCATAGTGATAATATTTTTTTTAAAGTGTTTTTGGCATCAGAGGCTATTTTGGATCAGTAAAATCTAAAAACCATATAAAAGAGAAAAATGTAAAAATTTTATTTTGTTACTATTTTTGGATCCCTTAGTTTATTTACCCCAAGTGTTTTTATGCACGCAGAAACACACAGCTCAAACCCAACAGGCAACCTTCCGTGAAGTTACATCCTATCTCTAACTCCTCCTCATGCGTTAATTTCTAGCTAATGAGCTAATCCTTATTTTTGGTTTCTTTTATCCAATCTCTTCTATGCTAGGGAGTGATGTCCTAGTTTTAAGAGGGACTCCCTCAGCACCTACTCCTTTCGAAGAATGCATCACTGAGAGGACCCTTCTTTACCTCCCTTACACAGGGCGGGATGTCACAACAACTCCCTCTCCTCGTAGAGTTGCCTGGGGGCTATTGTGGTAAGATCCTATATTCCAATCCAGTGCCTGCTTGAGGATTTGTTTAGAATTAAATAAATATTTTTATTTAATTAAAAAATTGCCCTCGGGCTTGGTGTAGTTGGTAGCGCGCCTGCCTTGTATACCAAGTGTCGAGGGTTCGGATCCCAGGCAGTCCATTTGGTTACCAAATGGCTTAAACAAGAATGCCTGGACCCCCAATGGATATCCTATTTATAAATAGCCGGTATCGTTTAAAAGTCTTAAATG
>JAKCPI010015471.1:0-35043 GCA_023213315.1 Euborellia annulipes
CTTTTATTATACTTTCCTCACTTAAGGGACTTCAGGAAGCCACATTGATTGTTTGGTCCGAAAATACTGTGGAATTTTAAAGTAATTTTTTTTTCATGAATTAATGAGAATTTTACTTAAAATAAAGCTTTTTTTTTAATTATGGTTGATTAAAAATTAATGAATAATCATTTTTTTATATTTATAGAAAATGCAAAAAAATTTCTATTTTTTTTTTTTTTTTAAACATTCACATTTTTTTCTCATTCACACTCACATTCACACACATTCATACAGTCTTTTCGGCAACTTAGGCCATATAAATTTTGACGATAACCGTTATAAATTAATATATCTATTTTGGGGTTCAGGCATTTCTATTTAAAGCCATCTTGGTATCCAATGGCTTAAATAAAATCATCAGACTGCCTGGGTCCGAACCCGCGACGTTTGGTATAGGTGGTAGGCGCGGCGCTAACTACTACGCCTAAACTCCGGGGCAATTTTTATTATAAAGATCGCAATTTTTTTTGTTTTAAATCTAAAAATGGAAAAATCTTTTACATATCAATACCCTATAATAATTAAATATAAATATATAATATAATAATATAGGTATTTTTTGGATACCAGATGGCTTAAATAGAAATGTTTTGCTCACAACAGATATATTCTCTACAACGGTTATCGTGTCAAGTCTTTATATGGCCTAAGCTTGCTGAAAGATTGTTAATGAATGTGTGTGAATGTGGTGCACGAAAAAAAGTGTGAATGCTTTTTATATAAAAAAAATATAGGTATTTATTTAAAAATTAACGGCCAATTAGTTCACCATTCTTGCAAAAGATGGCAGGCTAGTCTGGCAGCCGCTATTATCAAATCACCTATAATCCTACGAGTTGTGTTTTTGGCTCACTCCTCAAGACCCCTTACGCCATCTTTTGGCAAAAACATGCGAACAGCTTTGCCTCCTGAAGCCTTTAAATTATAAAATCTATCCAGTTTCTGAATCCACAAAGAGGAAAATAAAAAAAATACTCAATAAAGTTGCAAAGCTTTTCCTTAAGCAGCGTTTCTCAACATTTTCACTTTCATTACACAGTGACGCAACCAGGAGAAGTTTTTAGGGTTTAATACATACGGGAACCCATGACCTAGGGCGCGAAACCATGACCTAGGACAAGAAGCAAGAAGTCTACTCCACTGGGCTGCGGCCTTTAGATAATTAAAATCTGTATTTTTCTAACTATTATTATTATTAATCTGTTTATCAAAGCTTTTTTTTTTTTTTTTTTTTTTTTTGTTCTAACTTCTCCTGCGTTCGTTTCTAGCTATTGAACTAATTCTTATTTCTGGTTCCTTTTTATCCAACCTCTTCTATGCTAGGGAGGATGTCCTAGTTTGAGGAGGGACTTCCTCAGCACCGACTCCTTTCGAAAAAAGCTTCTCTCCGAGGGGACCTTCTTTTCCACGACGCCTCCCCACAGCCCCCCCCTCCTCTCGTTCCCTTGGGCGCTGGGTGTCGTTTTTATTTCTTACCTCCCCCCACCTTAATTTAATCTTCCTTTTTATTGGTTGATGGTTGGTGTTTTTTCTTCTCCTTTCGAAGAATGCTTCACTGAGAGGGAACCTTCTTTACGTCTCTTACACAGGACGGGATGTCACAGCAACTCCCTCTCCTCGTAGAGTTGCCAGGGGGCTATTGTAGAGAGATCCAATATTCCAATCCAGTGCTTGCTTGAGGATTTGTTTACATTAAATAAATATTTTTATTTAATGAAAAATCCCGCACGCCCAGGGTTTGAACAGGGAGCTTCTTTGTAGAAGCCGACACCCTAGCCCACTACACCAGTGAGCCCCATCACACTTGTATTAATTATTTATTGAAAATATAAATTCTGTACAACGTTTCGACTGCTTATTCTGAGGACGTATTAAATTCAATTTTGTAATTTTGTATACAGCGCTAAAAAAAAAAAAAAACAGCAACTAGCTTAATTGTTTTTAAATTGAACAAATGCAAATTCAAAATTATAAAAGTTAAATTACTTCCTCTATAAAATAAATAAAAAATATTCATTTAAATTTTATCTTTCTCTACGTTCTATATATTTAATAATATTATATAGTTGTATATAATGAATGTTTTTTTACTCGTTTAAAATTAGTCAGATCCATTTGCATATTTATATTTAAAAAAAAAAGGAGGGTGGGAGGCGTTATATAAATGGATAGGGAGAGAGACAGAGAGGGTAAATGTGAAATGTCAATTGAAATGAGAATGAAGATCGTATCGTAATATTTAACGATATTTTGCAATCCTTTAATACGTAATCGCTATGTATATTGATAGGTAGTTAAAAAAACAGAGAGAGAGAGATTAATAAAAAAAATAAAAGTACCTATTAGCCTAAATAAATAGAGAATTTATTATTTATTAATTAAAATGAAAATGACTAGTTTTTTTTTTTTAGACCTGGCTCAATCAACTAATTTTGAGATTAAAATTGTGCGGCTATTTATATTTTACAAGGGTTGAAAACATGGGTTAATTTATTTTTTTAGAGAATTTTTGCCATTTGACGCTTACTAGTTAATTAGTCAGCCACTACCTATGTGACATCCTGTCCTGTGGAAGAGACGTGAAGAAGGAGTTAAAGATAGGAAATAAATATAACTGGTAATCTGGTGTGACTGGTCGCACAGCACCCAATCTTTTCTTAATTTCTGTAATTTAAAGGCGCATTCTGTACTTGTTTGCCAGAATATAAATACAAATCAAATTTTTAAGTATTAATTTCTAACATTTTACATTAAAAATAAATTTTTTTTGAAAAAAAAGTATTTTTTTTTTCATAATCTCGGGGAGGGGGTAATTACCCCCTTTACCCCTCCCTCGTATCCGCTCTTGGTTTGATTTTCGTGGATATTTTAAAAATGAATAGTTTTTTTTTTTAATCGTTTAAGGTCTTTTTCGGCATCGGAGGCCATTTATTTCCCTATTTATTTCAATTGATAATAGTTTATAAATATTATTATATTATATTATATATTATATATCATTTATAACATCATAAAAATATATAATGAGGGTTCGCTGGTGTAAAGGGCTAAGGTGTCGTCTTCTACAAAGGAGATCCCTGTTCAAATCCTGAGGGTGCGGGATTTTTTCAATAAATGAAAATATTTAACAAATACTCAAACAGGCACTGGATTGGAATATTGGATCTCACCACAATTGTCCCCAGGCAACTCTACTAGGAGAGAGAGTTGCCGTGACATCCCGTCCTAGGACGTAAAGAAGGTTCCCTCTCAGTGATGCATTCTTCGAAAAGAGTCGGTGCTGCGGGAGTCCCTCCTCAAACTAGGACCAGTAGCGTAACTAGATTGACGCAAAGGGGTCGCTTGCCCCCTCCCCGCCCAACTCGAAAAACGGCGCCTCCCCCACCCCCATCAAAGGCTAGAGTCGCCGGTGACTAGAACATCCTCCCTAGCATAGGTGAGGTTGGTTAAAAGGAACCGGGTGGAACCAGAAATAGTTTAATAGTGTGATCGATCACACCTGAGTAAGACCGGAACGTTTGTAAAAATAAATTATATTTTGTTTTATAAAAACGTAAAGAAGGTTTCCTCTCAGTGATGGATCCTTCGAAAGGAGTAGGCTACATGTCTGAAATTTGTTTGTAATTTAAAAAAAAATTAACAAATTATTAAAATTACACACTTAGATTATTTCTCTGCTCTGAGGATGACCTAGACTTGGCGACGAAAAGTCCGTCATGAGGAGATTAACCATTGACTTCGCAAAAAGTATGTTCTCCAGCTAGTTTAATAATAAAAATAATAATTTTTTATATACTCCGTATTTCAAAAAAATCGAGCATTTTGCTATTAAAATGTTATTAGTTAGGGGGAGAGGGATTTTATCTCTTTTTATCTCATTCATTCTATTATTTCGTTTACTCCTCCCCCACCCCACCCCCTCCTCACTCTCTTTCACATACGTTTTTTTTTCACCCTTTAAAAAAAGAGTGGTAATAGCTTTTTCATTTTTTCGCTCATTGAAAATGGATTCGGAATTTTTTTTTTTTTTTTTTTTTTTTATTTGACAATTGTTCAAATTAATGGATATTAAAACAAACACAAAAATGAACAACAATTGTTACTTTTAACAAAACTTTTTTTTTTAATGCATTGTTGTTGAATAATACAGAGAGTATATAAATATAAAATTTTATGAGATTGTCTCTTTATTACTATTGTTTATTTTTTTTTTTTTTTGTTTTTGTTTTAATTCTTTTTATAATATTTACCAAGTAAAAATATTGTCATTTTTATTATATTTATTTTTTTTTTAGTTAATATTCATAGTGATAATATTTTTTTTTTAAAGTGTTTTTGGCATCAGAGGCTATTTTGGATCAGTAAAATCTAAAAACCATATAAAAGAGAAAAATATAAAAATTTTATTTTATTACTACTGGGATCCCCGTTTATTTACCTGAGGTGCTTTTTTGCACGCAGACACACTCCTCAAACCCAACAGGCCTCCGTGAAGTTACATCCTATCTCTAACTCCTCCTCATGCGTTAATTTCTAGCTAATGTGCTAATCCTTATTTTTGGTTTCTTTTATCCAATCTCTTCTATGCTATGGATGATGTCCTAGTTTTAAGAGGGTCTCCCTCAGCACTTACTCTTTTCGAAGAATGCATCACTGAGAGGACCCTTCTTTACCTCCCTTTCACAGGACAGGATGTCACAGCAACTCGCACTCCTCGTAGAGTTGCCAGGGGGGCTATTGTGGTGAAATCCAAAATTCCAATCCAGTGCCTCCTTGAGGATTTGTTTACATTAAATAAATATTTTTATTTAATGAAAAAATCGCCCTTTGGCTTGGTGTTGGTAGCGCGCCTGTCTTGTTACCAAGTGTTGAGGGTTCGGATCCCACGCAGACCATTTGGATAACAAATTGCTTAAATAAAATGCCTGGACTCCCAATGGATATATTTACAAATGGAATGGAAAAGAGCAAGTACAGGTGCAGCAAATAAAGAGATCCTTTGAATGCCGAAAAGGAGACGTTTCGGACAAAATTTATTCGTCCATCCTCAGTCCTCTTTGGCTTATAAATTGATTCAACACAAAGTTGATTATCTTCTAGACTCTCACGAAATATTGACACTCGCCTGATTTTATAAAAATATATAGGCCCTACATGCGCACAAATTCGTGCCGAAACAACAATGACAACTTTGTGCCTAATTAATTTATAAGCCAACGAGGACTGAGGATGGACGAATAAATTTTGTCCGAAACGTCTCCTTTTCGCCATTTGGCATCCAAAGTATCTCTTTATTTGCTGCACCTGTACTTGGTCTTTTTCATTCCATAACATCAACAGCAATTTTCTTTTTTTTAATTCTATAAAAACATTCACACTTTTTTCTCATTCACACTCACACTCACACACACATTCACACAGTCTTTTCGGCAACTTAGGCCATATACGACTTTGACGATAACCATTGTAGAGAATATATCTATTGTGGGGTCGAGGCATTTCTATTTAAGCCATCTGGTATCCAAATGGCTTAAATAAAATCATCGGACTGCCTGGGTCCGAACCCGCGACGTTTGGTATAGGAGGTAGGCACGCTACCTACTACGCCAAACTCGGGGGCCAACAATTTTCTTCAAATTATATATTTACAAATAGCGGGTTTCGTAAAAAGTGTTAAATGACTTAAGTTGCCGAAAAGACTGTGTGTATTGTGTGTGTAAATGTGAGTATGAATGGGAAAAAAAGTGTGAGTGTTTAAGAAAAAAAAATGAAAAAATCCCGCACGCCCAGGATGTGAACAGGGTTCTCGGGTTGGTTTAAAGAATTTGAAACCACATCCCCGCCACACCGGTTTTCATAGGACTGAAATTGTTGTTTTATACAAGTGCAAAGCTGACGTCACGTTGCCAAAACTACTGGCTATTCTGCTAGTTTAAAATTAAAAAAAAAAAAAAAAATCGCACAAACATATGGAATGGAATCCATAATCAAATAAAAATAAATAAAAGAACAAAAAGAAGAAAAAAAAGAAAATCGTCTTCTTAAATGTGAAAAAATAAATGGTCTGGAAAAGTTAATGGGAATTTTATGAGTGGCTACTCATGATAAGGACCTGGCTATTTTTGTTTTATATAAGATTAATAGATTATATATTTCTCTTTTTTTCTTCTTTTGTTGAATTCCGCCCCTCCCCCCCCCCTCTAAACACCCTCTCACATTCATTTCTATTTTAATAATAATGAATTTGAAATGTATGTCCTCAAGGATATAAAATTTCAAAGTACAGGAAGTTGATCAAACAGATCGTGACAGACAGACAGACGGACGGACACTCAGTAATTATCATTACTATAATATAAAGCGCTAATTTTACGTTGTTTACCACCTCTCTCTCGCTGATTGGCCAGAGAAAGAGGAAGTGGAGTCAGTGATGGAAATTTAAAAAAATTTAAAATTTTGCAATTGCTCGCTGAAGGCGAGCAAGGGGGTCCAGGGGCGTAGACCCGTCGCCTTCGGCGGGCTTTACCCCCTGTATTATTATAATTAATTGATTATTTGACGCGATATAGAACCGAATGTTTTCTTTTGGAAAAATTCTGTATTTCCAGATAATAGTTTGAGGACCCTGGTATTTTTTTCTGGACTCTGTCCTCAATAAGGATGTGAAATTTCAATTCGAAAGTTGATCAAACAGAGCGTGACAAACGGTCGGGCACTAAAGATTTTATAAAATACTAGCCGCAATGCCTGCCTATCAAAAATAAATAATATTTCTACGAAGAATCTAACGAGCCTACACTTAAAAAAAAGAAATTTTCACTCGTTTTTCATATACTGTCGTGCTTGAATATTAATATACCCAGTTTGTGAAATCAAATTGATAAACTACTGTAGTTTATTAAGTAAAAAAAATATAATCTAATTTAAGCTTAAAAAAGTATGTTATTCTTAACAAAGTAGTCGAGATGCTAAAGGCGTCGTACAAATTCATATATGAAGAGAAGAAACCAAGAGCTCGAGTTCAAACCTCTCGAGGGACCCATTTTTTTTTTTTTTTTATTGGGTTGATGCATAATTATCCGGCGTTTATATCGGCGCGTTTTTCATCAGTGCAAAGTAGAGTTTTGTTTATTATGTTTGTATAATATATACATACATTTATTGTTTCAGAAAAATGCGAAAATATAGTCTTATTCGCCATATTATGACCTACCACTTCGAGAAAGGATGGAAAGCAGCACAGTCATTTCGCGATCTCAACGAACTTTTTGTCCCACCATACACACCACATAGCCTTCTTACAGTGGATATGTTTCGGGATTCCTTTGGGGGAAACACCTGGCGCAACGCAAACTTTTCTTTTGATGTTTTTGAAGAGAAGCCATGACTCCGCAGTGACAAGATTCTTCAAAAAATGGAGTGGTAACTCGGTGAAAATTCGAACGTGATCGGCTCTGTTGTTGTCGGAGAGCTTGTGGGGGACCCATCCAGCAATTTTCCACACTTTTCCAAGCTTTTTGAGGCGACCAACGACCGTGGATTGATTAACATTGAAGTCTTCACCCAGCATTCGTGTTGTCAGGTTCCACGATTGCCAGGAGAGCCCTATCCGATGGCCGACCTCTGCCTGGCTTATCCTTCAAGCTGGTATCACCTGATTCGAAACGGTCAAACCACTCCCTATACTGACTTTCGCTGAATGTTCCTTTGCCAAAAAGTTCGTTGTGATCGAGAAATGACTGCTTTCCATCCTTTCTCGAAGTGGTAGAGCATAATATGGTCAATATGCCTATGGTTTTTGACATGCATTTTTCTGAAACAATACAGAAGATTAAATGTAAAATTCATAAACTGTTTGTGTAAAAGACTTCTTATACTTGTTTATGAATATCTCTTGAAAACTTTGTAACAGGACGTACTTTTGGCTGATAACAGTCTACTCTATGTATCCTAATATTTTGGTCCATTTAAGATTAGTGGCGTAACAAACAAACAAAAATTCATACAAAAATTAATATTAATATTTCCATAAAAATTTCTGATGTCCAATATCCAAATAAAAAACATCTCAAAGTCCCCTTCTCTCTTTCTATGTATATTATACATATAAAAGCGAGAAAAAAAGATCTTGGAATTCCAATAGACATTCTCTTAAAATAAAAAAGAAGGGGGGGGGGGGAAGGAGACCGAAAGACAAAAAAAAAGACGAATTCTAGGCATATTATTACTTTCTTTTGAAAAACGAATCCGTTTCTACTAAGTCTGTCATCTTACCGGTATTTTATTTCGTGTTGTTGTTGTTGTACAACTTTTTAAAGAGCGCAAATTGTTTTGTAAGTAGCAAATGAGACTCGCTCTCTCTCTCTCTGTAGCTGATTAATTCCAGTAGTTAAACATACCTGAAGTCAAGTCAAACGAATAATAAAAAAAAAGAAAAAGGAAAGGAAAGTAGAAGAAGGAAGATGTTGAAGAAATTTTAATGGCAAAATTGTTCATAAAGAACTTTTTAACAAACTTTTAAGTATGTTAAAGTTTTATATTTAACAAACACTCAAAAAAAAAAAAAAAAAAAATTAATTTTAAGGTAAGAAAATCTGTTGGTGCCACCACATAAAATTCAGTATTAGAGTTATTGCTTTTTTAAATTAAAAACTAGCCGCACCGCCTGCCTGCCGTGGTCTGGACACCTTCTAGCTGGACATATGCTGCAATTTCCCAAATAACTCCTACAGGCAATTAGCATACATGTCTGGTTTATTAAAGGCACGAAAGAATATCGATACTAAAAGTATCGATATCCTCCTTCTCAGCTATCGAACTCACCCTTGCCTCTCCTAGCCTTTTTTCTCAGTTTGATATGGAAGACTCATGATGATCTCTGCAGTAGCGATCACTATCCTATTGTCATCTCTAGAGGTCCCTCCAATGTAGGATCAATTCTAGGTGGCCACTTACTAGGGCTGATTGGTTATTGGTGATGAGTGGCTACGATGATGGTAGGGATCCACTTAATAAGTTTGAGAGAGTTTTGAATGCTGCTAGTGTCGCTATACCGAGATTGAGGAGGCCCGTTGAACTGTGGTGGAGCATGGAGATTTCCACTGCCATCAGAGAAAGGAAAAGGGCACTTAAAAGGTTTGGTATTTCTTCGACTGATGATTTATTTTAAGAGATCTCGTGCCAGAGTGCGTTTTTTGATTAAACAGGGTAAAAGGAAATCTTGGGAAGGCTATGTGTCATCTATCAACCATTTAACGCCTTCAAAACAGGTTTGGGAGAGAATAAAGAGGGATCAGGGCTTTAATTCTCCCACTTTGGGGCTTCTTTATTGTAATGATGATCTCTGCAGTAGCGATCACTATCCTATTGTCATCTCTGAAGTTGGTAGGTCCCTCCAATGTGGGGCCAATTCTAGGTAGCTAATTGGCCTCTCTTTAATTCATTTTAAAGAGGATCTTAAAAAGTAATTGATTTTTGAATTTTAATCAAAATCGTTAGAGCAAATTTTGAGCAAATCGAAAAAAAAAAAAAAACTGAAAAATTGCATCAATAAAGTACTAGTACTCCTTGGACGATTTTGTTCAAAAAGTTCCATGTCAGGGGGTGCCTTACTTAAATATACAATTTCAATTTTAAATTTCGTTTAACTTTTTTCTCCAGTAAAAAATCTGGTGTGACTAGCCGCACGGCACTCAACCCTCTCTTACCCTTCAGCAAGAGAAAGTTGTGTTCTGTGCTTGTCCCACCAGGTTTTTGTTTCGACATACGTTTAGTTTCCTGGTAGGTAAAGTTAATGTAGACCAACGCATTTTTACTGGAATGTTAAAAAAAAAAAAATAATAATAATAATAAAATAATATCTTCAATAAATCAATAAGGAATTTAAATGAATTTTTTAAACGAATAATTTAAGTAAGAATCTCAATTTTAACTTAATAAAATCAATAATAACTTGGAAGATGAGAGGAAGAAAGAAAGAGAGCGAGCGAGAGAGGAAATTAGAAAAAATCTGGCGTGACTAGCCGCACGGCACTCAACCTTTTCTTACACTTCGGCAAGAGAAAGTTGTGTTCTGTGCTTGCGCCACCAGATTTTTTGTGTCGACATATGTTTAGTTTCCGCCGATATATTAAAATTCAAGATGTAAAATTTATATTACCATGACTTCTTTCTTTCTTATGAAGTACAAGAGTAAAGTGTGCTTTAAAAGATTTCAAAGGCAAAATGAGAATATACATTTTAAAGAGCATCTAAAAAATAATTGATTTTTGAATTTTATTCAAAATCGTTGGAGCGAATTTTGCGAAAATCGAAAAAAAGTGACAAAGTGCATCAGTAAAGTACTAGTACTCTTTGGCCGATTTTGTTCAAAACTTTCGTGTCACGTCCCAGGGGGATGCCTAACTTAAATATAAAATTTCAACCTCCTCCTAGTTCTTTGTGTTCTTGAGATATTTTGTTCAAACCAATATATAGGTAAGAGAAAGTAAAATAATAAAAGTTCTTTGAAAATAAATTGTATATAATTTAATTCTCATTGAAAAGCGTGATATCCTTAACGAAGATGGGTCCATGTGTACATCGAAAAGAAAGGCAAAAAAAAAAAAAAAACGCAATAACTTTTGACACTTGAGCCAAAGAATACAAAAAGACTTTCTATTTAACTTTTTTATTTCCTTTTAAAAATTCTACATTTTAAATTTTCGTTTTAGAAAGAGAGAGGGTGGAGTAACAACTTCAATAAAGCTATTTAAATAGAATATTTAATTTCTCTCTCTCTCTCTCTCACTTGCTTTCCGACCTCTTTTTTTTTTTTTTAAATGAAGAATTTTCTACTTGGAAGGATGAGAAATCAATAAAGAAATTCAATTTATCCCCTCGAGGGAGAGAGAGAGAGAGAGAGTTTTTGCATTTGATGCATTCTCTCTCTCTCTCTCTCTTGTGGCTTCGAGTACAAAAAAAAAACTCTCTTTTTTTTATTAAATGAGAAATATGTATATTTAAAAAAAAAAGGATGTATGTTTTGTATTTCAAGAGGCCAAGATGAAATTGAGGTTAAATTCTTTAAAATCTTTTTTTTCCCTCTCCCTTTTTCTTAAAGTTCTTTTTGTAGGTGTGTGTGTGTGTGTGTGTGTGTTACATTTCAATTCAATTTCTATTTGAATTTGTATTTCTATCCAAATACGTTTCTATTATCTTATCAAAAGAGAGTTAAATTGCTTTCAATGTTCAAGTTGATTAATAAGATCTCGTAAAACGTAAAAAAAAAATTCTATTAATTTCTTTGTATCTATTTTTTAAAAATGGTAAAAAAAAATCTGGTGTGAATGATGGCACAGCTTTACCTTAGGTAAGAAAAAGTTGTGTTCTGTGCATTGTCACACCAGATTTTTTTTGTGTCGGCATATATTTAGTTTCCGCCAATATTTTAAAATTCAAGATGTAAAATTTGTAAACATGAGAAAATATTTATTTTTTGTCATTTCTCCTATCTTTCATATGAAGTACAAGAGTAAAGTGTGCTTCGCAAAATTTCAATCACAAAATGAGAATATACATTTTAAAGAAAATCTAAAAAATAATTGATTTTTGAATTTTAATCAAAATCGTTAAAGCGAATTTTGAGAAAATCGAAAAAAAACTGAAAAAGTACATCAGTAAAGTACTAGTACTCTTTGGCCGATTTTGTTCAAAAGCTGATTTTCACGCCTCAGGAGGTTATACTAGGGTATAACTTAAATATAAAATTTCAACCTCGTAGTTCAATTCCTTCATGCTTTAAATTGAACACAGACAGACAGACAGACCATGTCTCGAAAACCACTTTTTTGGATTCAGGGGACCTCAAAACGTGTATATCCATCAAAATCTCGATACATGAATGTTCATGATATTTTTTTCGTTATAGTCGTGAGAAGAGTGAAATGCTAAATCATTTAGGCTGCCTAACTCCCAGTAAAAATTAAAAAACGGAAAGAAATGTAAAGAAAAAATTAAAATTAAATATACAAATTTGTATATTTAATTTTAATTTACAAAATGTTTCAACGAGAACCAACGGTCGAAAGTTTAAATCTTATAAATGTAAAGATTTTTCACTTCATGCGGGGTCGCAGACAGAGGCTAGGATAAATTCTCGGACATTTGTCACCACCTCTAGTCTTTCGGCGGGACAAATCTCGTCTATTAATGTAATACCAAACTAAGACCACGCCCAAAATAGCCGCCAGGCAACTAATTCTACGAGGAGAAGAAGTCGTGAAGGGAGGTAAAGAAGATTCCCTCTCAGTGATGCATTCCTCGAAAGGAGTAGGCGCTGAGGGAGTTCCTCTTCAAACTAGGACATCCTCCCTAGCATAGAAGAGGTTGGATAAAAGGAACCAGAAATAAGGATTAGCTCGTTAACTAGAAATGAACGCAGAATGAGGAGTTAGAGGTAATAAAATGATGTAACTTCACGGGGTGCCGGTAGATGGCTACGGCCAGAGGTCGGATGCGTCTGAGGTGGGTGTCTATGTGCACAAAATCATCTCGGGTAAATAAACGGCGATCCCGGTAGATATTTCAAATAAAAATAAAAAAATATAACCATAAAACTTTACCTATAGAAGAAAGATATACATACAAACATCAAGAAATATGTATTTATTTAATAATTTAATAGACTATCTACTCGGCCCGCCGAAGGTGGCCCCAGGGCTTAATCGAAAACAACTATTTCCCTTTCTTCTTCCAAGCTATCATCAAATACAAAAGATTAATTAAACGGTTTTCAGGTAAAGGTGGAAATATTTAAAATCAGATATATCCACCCCCACCCCCCTCCCCTGCTCGACTAATTTCATAATAGACTGGCAATTACACAATACAAAAGTAAATTATTGTAACAAGTAAATTGCTTTCTGGCTCATTTGAACGCTTGAGCACCGTCGTCGTCGTCGTCGTCTCCTGTTTATTGAGACAATTAACGTCTCAATTGTCCCTCACCCCCTCCCTCCCGCTTCTTACCATATATCGCTTAATTACTTGGCTTCTTGGGAACATAATAGAAATAGTTATAGAGGATGGAAATGGGCTATGAAATCTGACCCTTCATTTCAACAGTTGTTTTAACTATTAGAAACAGTCGTAGAATAAATGATGGTTGGGGGGTGGTAATAGTTACACACGCAAATTCCAAATTAGTAATGATCTTAGAAGGAGAGAAAAAAAAATTAAAGTCGTATTTTTTGCAAGAACAGAAAAAGTTACAGGTTTGAAATTCGATATTTAAGTTAAATGCCTCTCTGACATGGAACACAAAGATTTTGAATAAAATCGGCCAAAGAATACTAGTAATTTATTGATGTAATTTTTCGATTTTCACAAAAAAGACTCTACAGATTTTGATTAAAATTGCTAAAAAAAAAATATTGTATAGCCGGCGCTACAAGTGGTCGAGACTGTGCACCCTTGAGCTTAGGCAACCAAAATGCTTAGCGTTGTCTTAATAGTAGCTGTTCCCTTTCAGTTGCATTAAAAAAAGATTTGATATTTTAAAGAAATTAATTTAACTATTTTTAGGATGTGGATATGGTAAATAGAATATAACAAAATAAATTAATATTTTATTGGGGATTGTCAAACGGATTTCGGCTCCTTGTCATCCTCAGGTCTGCAAAGAACCAATGTACAGTGAACGCCAAAGTTAACTCCCACCCATGCGTTCTATACTTGTGATTATTTCATAAAATAAAATGAACATCTTTATTGGAAATTTTTTAGATTTGAAGCATGAAAGTTTTCATATAAGGACCCTGTTATGCAATGGTGTGTCAAAGACCAAAAAATTCAAAATTGATTTAAGCACGGAATATTGTTTCAAATGCTATAATTAATAATATTTTTTATGAAATATGTCCTAAAAAAATTTATATTTAATGTTACTTGCACAATTGACAAAAAAAAATTATATACAATCCAATAAAAACAAAAAACTTTAATGTTAATTTTCTCAAAACTCGGTAGTTTGGCGCTTGACACACCAAAGCGTAACGGGGTCCATATATAATTCGCTAATGTACGTCTGTCGGTTTATCCGTCTATCTGTCACGCTCTATTTAGGCAACTTCCTGTTGGAATTTGGAAATGAAATTTTATATGCATAAAGACCTTCTCGGGATTACAGGAAAATTTATTTTCATCCCGAAATTCTTATAACTTTTTGAGTTATTAATTTTTAAAGTTACTATTTCTCTCATTGGAAATGTATAGAGAAATATTTATATATTCTTTTCATTTGTGTACTCCATCAGGCCATATAAGACTTTTTACGATATCCGTTATTGAATACATATATGGGGTCCAGGCATTCTTATTTAAGCCATTTGGTATCCAATTGGCTTGAATAAAATCATCGGACTGCCTGGGGTCCGAACCCGCGACGTTTGGTATATGAGGTTAGCACGCTAACCTCTACGCCATGCCCCGAGGGCTCTTTTAAAGTCTTAAATGGCCTAAGTTGCCCACAAGACCATGTATGTGAGTGTGAATGGAAAAAAAAGTGTGAGTGTTAAAAAAAGGCGAGGGTCCGCCGCAGGCGGGCCCGAGCCAGCTGGAAACTGTGATAAACCGGTTGACAATAAAATTTTAATTTATTTTGTAATATTTTTCATAACACAGTTAAATCTTCTTTTAAAAGGCCAATTCTAAAACTGCACTATCGTTTATCTTAAGACGGTCTGATATAACATTCTGATTATCGAAGATAAAAGAAATTTGTGGTGAGTTACACCAGTTTTTTTCCTTTTTTTTTCTTTAATTTAAAGTTAATAACTACAGGGAGTTTCATTTTCTCTCTCTGGTTTGTTTACCCATGAGGGAAAAAAGAAGATCCTTTATTAATTTTCATCTATTCATTTGCACAAAAAAAAAAAAGTTGAAGAGTTTGTAGCCCCGAGGGAATTGAATTAATTTTTAATTAAAAACAAATAATTACATCTTGACCTTGTCTCATGCTACCTCAATTGTCTGTGGTCTTCGAAATTCGATAATTCTTTATCGTTAACACGAGGCTTCTCCAAATTCTATTTATTTTAAAAAGAATTAAAGTTAAAAATAAAAAAAAAAAACCCAGAAATGCAAATACAGTAGAATCCTGATAATTCGTATCGTCACGTGACCTACGGTTTGGTATGAATTATGGGGAATATTGGGAGTTGCTGTGACAATCCCGTCCTGTGGAAGGGACGTAAAGAAGGTTCCCTCTCAGTGATGCATTCTTCGAAAGGAGTAGGTGCTGAGGGAGTTCCTCCTCAAACTAGGACATCCTCCATAGCATGGAAGAGGTTGGATAAAAGGAACCGGGTGGAACTAGAAATAAGGATTAATTCACTAGCTAGAGACGAAAGCAGGAGGAGATAGAGATAGGAAATAATGTGTCTTCACTGGGTGCCGGTTGATGGCTACGGCCAGAGGCCGGTTGGGTTTGAGGTGTGTGTCTTCGTACACGAAAGCACCTCGGGTAAATAAACGGGGATCTCGATAGGAATTTCAATTAATCTATATATAATAATTGCGGAGTGTCTGTCTGTCCGTCTGTCACGCTCTGTTTGACCAACTTCCCGTAGGAATTTTGAAACCAAATTTTGCAGTCTTATAGAGGACGTTATGGAGAGTCCAGGGAAAATACTCGGGTCCCAAAATTCTTATAAATTTTTGATGATTTCTCCCGTAGGAAATGTATAGAGAAATATTAATATTTAAGTATTCTTTGCAGTTGTGTATTCTTTGAATGTAAACAAATCCTCAAGCAGGCACTGGTTTGGAATATGTAATAATAATAATTTTCTTGCCCACGGGGGTGGTGTAGAGGTTAGCTAACCTCATTTACGAACGTCAGGTTCGGACCCCAGGCAGTCCGATGATTTTATTTAAGCCATCTGGATACCAGATGGCTTAAATAAAAATGCCTGGACCCCTAATATAAATAAAAATTCATAAATAACGGTTATCGGTAAATGTCTTATATGGCCTGAGCTGCCGAAAAGACTGTGTGAATGTGTGTGTGGAAGTGTGAGTGTTGAATGAGAAAAAAAAAAAGATGTGAATGTCTTCTAAAATAAAAATTAAAAAAAAAAAAATTTTCTTTTCATAATTAAGAAAGCCCTCGGGGCTTGGTGTAGAGATTACCTCGTATACCAAACGTACCAAGCCAGCTGGTGGGGGTCCAGGGGGGGGGGGGAGAAGCCCCTTGCCTAGACGCGAAGCAGCCGAAGGCGGGCGGCGCGGCTAGTAATTATTATTCTCTTACCTTCGATAATCGAAAGTTGTGTTCTGTGCTTGTCTCACCAGATTTTTTTTTAATTTTCCACTTGAAAAATCAAAAACATCCACGGGCCGGATAAAATTATCTGTCGGGGGGTTGGGGCCGGGTTTGGGCACCTCTGGCTTAAAGTAACCAGTTTCTGAATCGGCTAATAACTGTTTTTCGAGACATGCGCCTCTTAAAGTTAACGCTCTTATTAAGAAGGAAGTATTGCAACTTTATTTTTTTTTTATGATTCCCTTCTCTTATAGTCTCTTCTATTTTTTTAAGTTAATTTCAACAAAAACAAGAACAAAGACTTCTTAATTACAATATCAACAATTTTTTTTTTTTTTTTGTCATTTTATAAAGTGGTAAGGAAACTATTTTGTTTCTTTCCATATTTGCTTTCAAGTTAATTAAAGTATGAGAAAAGAGATAATTTATTATTCCTCTCTCTCTCTCGTTAAACTTTCCAAGTAGAAAATATAAATTTTTCATCAAACTAGTAGACAACTTTTAAATTGTAATAATTAGTCTTTATTATTATGGTGTGAGAGGGCCTAGTAATTAAGTACTATAGGGAGAAAGTACGAGTACTTAAATTCATACTTGGGGGTTAATAAACTATTTATTAGACGATGATGATGATCCATTGAACGACTTGACTTTTAGGGGGTAAGTAAGACGTTAAGTTGAAAATTCAATCTCGGCTTCTTAACATAAAAGAAGAAGAGAGAGAGAGAGAGAGAGAAGATAGATAGATAATTGCTTGCTCTTTTAGAGGATGAAATAATAACGCCTTGGTGAAAGGGGGTGGGGAGGTGAGAGGCGAGATACGAATTGCAAAAACCAACTAGAGACCAACTAGAAATTTTATATCGAAAATAGAAATGTATGAAATAATAAAATTATATAGCTAATACAAGGACAGAACACAACTTTCGATTACCGAAGGTAAGAGAAAGTTGTGTGCTGTGCGAACAGACACACCAGATTTTTATTCATTGATTATAATTAAGAAAAGGCGACCCGAGTAGATTAGAAGGGGGGGCGGGGGGGGGCGACTAATTATAATCAAAGCTGAATTAACGAATTAATATTGTTGGTACCAGGGCCGGAGAGACTTGACAGGCCCCGGGGCTACGTAATAATACGCCCCTCCCCCCCCCCACCCTTACATTTTTTTTTTAGTATGTAAAAGGCACTTGGCCGTCATGCTATCAAATTTTTACACAGTTTTTGATAACATTTTTACTTTCTCTTACCTATGTATATATGTAATATAATATATAGAGAGAGAAAGTATGTATTGGATTCATGTCAAAAATTTGATGTCGAGATTTTGATGGATATACACGTTTTGAGGTCCCCTGAATCCAAAAAACTAATGGTCTGTCTGTGTTCAATTTAAAGCATGAAGGAATTGAGCTAGGAGGTTGAAATTTTATATTTAAGTTAGACACCCCCCCCCCCTAGGGCGAGAAAATAAGCTTTTCGGCCTAAAAGTACTAGTACTTTACTGATGTATTTTTCGATTTTATCAAAATTCGCTACAATAAATTTTGATTAAAAATCAAAAATCAATTATTTTTTAGATTCTCTTTAAAATGTATATTCTCATTTTGCCATTGAAATATTCTGAAGCACACAAAATATAAATATTTTCCCATATTTATATATGGACCGTTTATTTTGAAAGTGGTGTAAGTCCATTTTTTTATTAAATGAGATATCACATAATTTATGCTTAAATTAATGTAAATTTTCTATGTATAAATAGCTAGTGGTAAATTTCTTAAAAAATTCCTACGTTTTGTACAATTGAAAATTGATCGGTAAATAGATTTTTTAAAAACAAATAAATATGTTAACCTTTCATTTTCTCGTAACAATAGAAAATGCACTTACACCACTTTCAAAATAAACGGTCCATATTTTAGGCCCGGATTTTGGCGGAAAATAAATATATATCGACACGAAAATCTGGTGTTACAAGCACAGAACACAACTTTCGATTATCGAAGGTAAGAGAAAGTTGTGTGCTGTGGGACAGTCACCGCAAATTTTTTAAACAGTTATACATAGCTTACAATATGTATTTAAATTAAAAACTTATTTAAAAATTTTTCAATATTTCCTAAACATCGGGTTACCATAATTTATCCGGACAGACCGGGCGGGCCCCTTCAGGAAAAACATTTCAAGAAAAATATTTTTTTTTTTAATTGAAATTTTAGGATTTGTGCTTAAAGGACCCGGGCTCCTTTAGGAAAAAAAAATCTGGTGTGACTGGCGCACAGCACACAACTTTCTCTTACCTTCGGTAATCGAAAGTTGTGTTCTGTGCTTGTCACACCAGATTTTTTGTGTCGACATGTATTTAGTTCCCGGCAGGACGGAACATATGAATTCAGATGGAAAATTTATAAGTATGGGAAAATATTTATATTTTGTTACCATGGCAACCATTTCTCCTATCTTTCCTATGAAGCACAAGAGTAAAGTGTGCTTCAAACAATTTTGAGGGCAAAACGAGAATATACATTTGAAAGAGCATCTAAAAAATAATTGATTTTTGAATTTTAATCAAAATCGTTAGAGCGAATTTTGAGAAAATCGAAAAAAACTGAAAAAGTACATCAGTAAAGTACTAGTACTCTTTGGCCGATTTTGATTAAAAGCTTATTTTCTCGGTCCCGGGGGGTGTTTAACTTGAGTATAAAATTTCAGCTTCATAGCTCAATTCCTTCATGCTTAAAAGTGAACACACACACACACACACACACACACACACACACACACAGACAGACAGACCATGTCGCGAAAATCAGTTTTTTGGATTCAGGGGACCTCAAAACGTGAAGATCCATCAAAATCTCGACATGGAATTTTTGACATGAATCCAATACTTTCTCTATATATATATATTACATATATACATAGGTAAGAGAAAGTAAAAATTTACAAAAATGATTTGTTTTAATTGAAATTTTAACCAAGAAAATTATTTTTTATTAGAATTTTAAGGTTTGAGCGCAAAGGGCCCGAGCCCCGGGGATATAGCCCCCCTGCCCCCCTCTGTCTGCGGCCCTGGTTGGTACTAATATAAAATTCCTGGTTGGAAGATTGTCAATTTATTTATTTTTTTTCTTTCTCTAAATTCCTTCAAAATCGTTTTATTTGATTAACCTCATATATAACATATATATATGATTGAGTTAGAAATCACGCACGCATACATACATAAACCAAATGTTTATACAAAGAGAGAGAGAGAGGAGAGAGAGCTGTTTGTTCAATTAATCGAACAATGTTCGTTTAATGACCGCCGGATTCATTAATCCTTAAACGACTTGGAAGGGTTATAAAGTGTTATGGATAAGAGGATAGAGAGAGAGAGAGAGAGTAAAACTAAAACTAAATCAGGCCATAAGAATCTGTCGTCTTCTCACTTTTAATGGTAAATGGGAAAATAAAGATTACGTCAATATCAGATAAGAAGATTAAGTGTCTACCTTGGATTTTAATCTACAAATTAGATTTTTTTTTAATTTTATGTATACTAGTAGTCAATAGCCCTCTACGAGGAGAGTTGCTGTGACATCCCGACCTGTGGAAGGGATGTAAAGAAGGTTTCCTCTCAGTGATGCATTCTACGAAAGGAGTAGATGCTGAGGGAGTTCCTCCTCAAACTAGGACATCCTCTCTAGCATAGAAGAGGTTGGATAAAAGGAATCAGAAATAAGGATTAGTTCACTAGCTAGAAATGAAACAGGAGTAGGAGTTAGAGTTAGGAAATAATGTAACTTCACAGGGTGCCGGTAGAGTTTCAAGTATGGGTCTTCTCGGTTAAATAAAAGCGGATCCTGGTAGAAATTGCAAATAATAATAATAATATATACTAGTTTCATAGCCTGCTGAGTCACCATTTTCTCAAAGATTTGTTTTTCTAAGTTTAGACATAGGTAAGTCATGACTAAGTCAAGTTTAGTTAAGTTTGGTTGTAGAAGTTTGATTTCTTCTGAAAATTATTTTGTCAATGGAAATATTATCAATGAATCTAAATTTTATAAATATTTGGGAGTTCACATTCAGGCGAATTTAAAGTGGGATACCCATATAAATTTTATAGTGAATAAGGCATATAGGAAATTAGGGATGTTTCGGAGAGTTTTGAGAGGTACGTCTAGAGAAGTCAAGTCCAAAGTTTATCTAACTTATGTGAGACCTAATTTAGAGTATTGTTCAATGGTGTGGGACAAACATTCGCAACAGTTAGAGGGGAAGATAGAAATGGTTCAGAGAAGGGCTGCTAGATTTGTTTTTGGAAAATTTGATAGATTTAGTAGTCCTTCTTTGATGATTAGAGAGTTAGGATGGGCTAGTCTATTAGAAAGGAGGGAATGGGCAAAATTGAGGGTAATGTTTAAGGCGTATCAAGGTATTAGGAGTTGGGAGGAGATAACAAGTAGATTTCGCGAACCAAATTATTATATTAGGGTTGATCATAGGAGGAAAATTCAGAAGCCAAGATTCTTGAAGAATGTAGGATTGCATTCGTTTGTAGGATCTGAAATTGATTTTTGTCTGTCAATACTTGGGATTATAGCAGTCCTCTGCCCCCTATGATTATATCTATAATAAATTTTGTCAAGTCCTAATGTGTTAGTTGTGTGAAATTCTTTATTTAGTTCTTGATCGCAGAGAATAGTTGAGGTAGAGAGGTCATACCATCCTTGTTAAGGTTTTCCTTAAGAGCTTAAGGCGAATGTCGAGATGGCTAATGCGACGTTTACTCCTGGTCTCGTGGCTTGCGTGAATTCTTTTGTTTTTATTTCTTTCGATGGAAATACATGAACATGTTGATTGTTAATGGGCATGCATTTCTATTTATTTATTTATTTTATTTTATTTTATTATTATTATTATTTTTTTTCCTTTTGTTTTGTTTTGTTGTATTTGTTATTGTATTTAAATTTGTATTGTGTTTGTTGGACCTAGCCACCGAGGACTGGTGCCTCTAAGCGGGTCGTAATAAATTTATTTATTTATTTATTTAATTTGAATAAACGCACAGCGGACTTCTAAACCCCAATGGAGCGAACTCTACAGGATAAATTTTGAACTAGCCTAGTATTGCCATCTTATCCACTTGGCATATAACTAAAAGAAACTTATAAGCATTCTTCCCATAGAGCTGCCCCCCCCCCATGATGTATAGAGAAATCCTCAAGCAGGCATTGGTTTGGAATATACGTAGTAATGATAATTTTTTTTTCATAATTGAGAACAGACGAGTCTGCCTGAGCCAGCTGGTGGGGGCAAAGCCCAACGAAGGCGGGCCCCGCGGGTAGTAGTTTAAGATTTTGATGTAAATCAAAAAGCGAACTCGCCCCTGAATGCGGTCTTTGCGGATAAAGCCAAAGAGCAGTCGCTAATTTGTTTGTTAATGAAGTTAACAGGTGTCTAATTTCCTTTGTCTCTCTGTGTGTGTGGCAGATACAAAACCAAAAGTGAAATCGCATTATCGGGCGCATCGTCTCTCCTTTTGGTTAAATTTGGTGCCTGATTTACATCGTCCGGGTGGCGATGAAGTGCCAGCGTCACATCACGAGTTGCCTGACGACGGCGGCGGCGGCGGTAGTAACAGTCTTTCTGGCTCTGTGGTGGGCGTTAATCCGTTATTGGCTGTAGCCGGTCGACGTGCCACATCACGACCATCAGTGCCTGCTCTCACTGCACAAGGCAGTGGTGGATCTACGCCGCCTCCGGGCACCGAACATACAGGTACACTTTATTATTATTATTATTCTCTAGCTTTAGGCTTAAATTGAACATCATTTGTAAACCATTGCCGCCTTTTTTTTTTTAATTAAAGTACATTGGTGATTTAGGGTAAGTAAAAAAAGTACATAGTGTCAAAATAACAGTGGCGGATCCAGAGAAGTTTCTCGGGGAGGGGGCTAATCTGGTGTGACTGGTCACACAGCACACAATTTTTTCTTATAATCGGTAATTTAAAGGTGCATTCTGTAGTTGTTTACCAGAATATATATACAAATCAAATTTTTAAGTATAAGGCCTAGTTTTTAAAATTTTATATTTCTTTAGCCTTATAATATTTAAAAACATATTTTTTATTGCTTTTCACAAGTTTTATCAAATTATTATCAATACTAAACAATTTCACAGCATCTTTTCAGTCTATATTTAAGTTAAAGTACCAGGTCTGTGCATCGAAAACCGGCCTTTGTCAAAACATTACGCTGTTGGCCGCCATGCTTGCAGATGGGGCTCGAGTTGGTTGCACTGTGTTTTTTGGTCCTCAAACTTGTTGTTTTCATTGGTGTTTTGAATTTTCGGCGTGATAACAGATTTCTGTGAGCCTTTGAAAATGTCGAATTTCTTGCCAAGTAAGCGCCATTTGCGGGAGATTATTTTGTACTGCTTTAATGTGAACAAGAACACCCGAGAAGCACACGAAACGCTTACGGTGAACATGTTCTTAGCATAACAGAGTGCAAAGAATGGTTCAAAAAGTTCCGAAGTGGATATTTCGACCTTGACAACAAAAAGAGTGAAAATGCCCCAAAAAAGTTCGAAGACGCCGAACTGCTGGCCTTGCTGGAGCAGGATGACACGCAAACGCAAGAAGAACTCGCAGAACAACTTCAGGTGGATCATCCAACCATTTCCTGGCCTCTAGCACGGCATGGGAGGCCCAATTTGGCTCGAACGGCACAACAAACTGATTTTGTTGCACGATAACGCTCCATCACACACCTCGCTGGTGGTAAAAAATACCATCCAGGAGTTTAAGTGGGAAACCTTACCCCACCCCACATATTCCCCGGACCTGGCCCCTTCCGATTACCATCTGTTCAGCCTCCTCGAAAAAGCCCTCAAGCCCCTGGGGATTCGAAAAGTTCGAAGAAGTCAAAAATTGGGTGAAAAATTTTTTTGACCAAAAAACCCGAGATTTTTACCGAGCAGGGATCTGGGCTTTGCCCAAAAGATGGGCCCAGTATGTCGCTAAACAGAGCGACTACTTTGAATAAAACACCTTCTATTGTTGTTCTTTGAGAAACCTTTGTTTTCACTCAAAAAAAGGCCGGTTTTCGATGCACAGACCTGGTAAATAATTAATTCATTTTTTATAAGGTCCAGAGACCGCTTTGTTTCTTTCTTCTAGCCATCACAGAAAAAACTCTCTCTGTGAATGCTCATGTGCCAGGAATAGACATTAAAAATGAAATTACTTTATACAAGTTTGAAAAATTAGCATTATGCCATTTTTGTAAAGTAGAAAATTCCGAAAAATGCTTACGACCAAACTTTTTTTGTATTTCAAAAAAATCAAATCATAAAATAAAGTATTTTACGCCCTCGGGGCTTGGAGAGAGGTTAGCGTGCTAACCTCGTATACCAAACGTCGGGGTTCGGACCCCAGGCAGTCGATGATTTTATTTAAGCCAATTGGATACCAAATGACTTAAATAAGAATGCCGGGCCCTAAATAATATATATTCATAACGGTTATCGTCAAAAGTCTTAAATGGCCTAAGTTGCCGAAAAGACTGTGTGAATGTGTGTGTGAGTGTGAGTGTGAATGAGAAAAAAGTGTGAATGTTTTTTTTTATATAAAAAAAAAAGTATTTTTGCATACTTTATTGTTCTCGTAAAGTATAGAGTATAATTACCCGAAATAACTTACAGGGGGAGGCAAAATTTCTTTTATATTTCATTTATTTTTAAAAATGATATATTTTTACTTTTGAAAAAATCTTCTAAATTAAAAAAAAATTAAAAGATTAAGAAATTCATTTTTTTCCCAAATTTTTTCCAAAAATTTTTGATAAAATCACTACCAAATTTTTTAAAATTTTAATTTTATTAAAATTGTGATTTTATTTAAAATTTTTAAAGTTTTATAGTAGATTTGTTTTTGTTTTATACTATTTAAACATATTAAATTATTTTAATTTTCTAAAAAAAATTTTTGCCCCCCCCCTGATTGAAATTCGTTCCGGCGCCCCTGATGATATAGGCCTACATTTTATAGAGAATCTAAAAAATAATTGATTTTTGAATTTTAATCAAGATCATTGGTGCGAATTTTGAGAAAATCGAAAAAAAAAAAAAAACTGAAAAAGTGCATCAGTAAAGTACTAGTACTCTTTGGATGATTTTGTTCAAAAGCTTCGTGTCACGTCCCATGGGGAAGCCTAACTTAAATATAAAATCTCAATTTCCTGGCTCTTTTCGTTCTTGAGATATTTTGTTCACACACAGACAGACCATGTCGCGAAATCCACTTTTTTGGATTCAGGGGACCTCAAAACGTGAAGATCCATCAAAATCTCGACATCGAATTTTTGACATGAATCCAATACTTTCTCTATATATTAACATATATAGAGGTAAGAGAAAGTAAAAATAAACAAAATAAAACAACCACAAGTTAGTCAAATTTCAAATAAGATCTCAACTTTATTGATTATATATAAAATTAAGAAAGAAAAGGAGAAAGAAAGAACAAGTTGGCTGAAATAAGATTAAAAGGAATACGATTACTCAACAGGATGGATTAAAACAATAAGTTAGATTTTAATAATTTAAGACCTCCTCTAAGAGAGAGAGAGAGATAGATGATTAAATGGAAGAAGAATGAAGAAAAGATCTTTTCTCTTTGCGTTTTCTTTTTTTTTTTTTTGTTCTTAAAAATAAATTTACTCCCCCTACCCCCCCCCCCTTTCACCAAAAAAAAAAGAAAGAGAGATAATACTTTGCATGTAATATTAATAATATTTTGAGTCTTTTAATTTACAAAAACAATTTTTTTGTTTATCATTTTGATAAGTTAATAATATCTTCTCTCTCTTGGTTGTTTGTGTATTCTATTCACCCCAGGCTGAAAAAATTAAATCTAGCAACTCTATTGGACAATATTGGATAAAGAGGCTTTTAATTTTTAAACCACAAAGATGCCCTCGAGCTTGGAGTAGTTGGTAGCGCGCCTGACTTGTATACCAAGGGTCGCGGGTTCGGACCCCAGGTAATCCGATGACATTTGAATACCAAATGGCCTGGACCCAAAATACATTTTTTTTTTTTTTTCTAAAAAACACTCACAATTTTTTCACACTCACACTCACATACACATCCAGTCTTTTCGGCAACTCAAGCCATATAAGACTTTGGCGATAAGCGTTGTTATTTATAATATCTATTGGGGGTCCAGGCATTTCTATTTAAGCCATTTGATATCCAAATTGCTTAAATAAAATCATCGAATTGCCTGGAATCCGAACCCGCGACCCTCGGTATAGAAGGTTAGCACGCTACCAACTACACTAAGCCCGAGAACCGCCAAATACATTTATATTCAAATAACGAAAAGTCTCCGTTTCATAATATCCAACCTCTTCTATGCTGGGGAGGATGTCCTATTTTGAAGAGGGACTCCCTCAGCACCGGCGAGTAGCCTACTCCTTTCGAAGAATGTAACACCGAGAGGGAATCTTCTTTACGTCCCTTCCACAGGATGGGATGTCACAGGAACTCCCTCCCCTCGTAGAGTTGCCTGGGGGTTATTGTGGTGAGATCCAATATTCCAATCCATTGCCTTTTTGAGGATTTATTTACATTAAATAAATATTTTTATTTAATGAAAAAATCGCCCAAGTCCAGGATTTGAACGCGGATCTCCTTTGTAAAATCCGACATCCAAAGCCCGCTACTCCAGGGAGCCCCATCAAAAAGACTGTGTGAATGTGTGTGAGTGAAACAAATGTGAGTCTTAAAAAAAAACACAAAGATTATTATTATTTTTTTTTTAAGGTCTTTTTCGGCATCTAAGGCCATTTAGATCCTATCCACTATTTATTTCAAAAGATTTTTAGTGACAAATCAAATGAAATAAATGTTCTGGTTATTTTCTCGCTTGGAACATGAAGCGAACCCAGGACGCAGGCGCGCGAATCTAGTGTCTTCTCCCTGAGCCACGGGTCACGGGTCAAGATTATTATTAAAATTATGAATTACTCAGACCATCTTGGTTTTTTTTTTTTTTTTTTTTTTTATAAAACTGGGTGTGTAGATATAGGAATTTTCGCGACATGGTCTGTCTGTCTGTCTGGGTTCAATTTAAAGCATGAAGAAATTGAGCTAGGAGCTTGAAATTTTATATTTAAGTTAGACACCCTCCTGGAGCGTGAAAATAAACTTTTAATCAAAATCGGCGAAAAAGTACTAGTACTTTTATGATGTACTTTTTCAGTTTATTTCGATTTTCTCAAAATTCACTCTAACGATTTTGTTTAAAATTCAAAAATCAATTATTTTTTAGATGCTCTTTCAAATGTATATTCTCATTTTGCCATTGAAATCTTTTGAAGACCACTTTACTCTTGTACTTCATAGGAAAGATAGGAGAAATGGTTGCCTTGGTAACAAAATATAAATATTTTCCCATAGTTATAAATTTTACATCTTGAATTCTAATATATCGGCGGAAACTAAATATATCTCGACACAAAAACTCTGGTGTGACAAGCCCAGAACACAACTTTCGATTACCGAAGGTTAGTTGTGCTACCACTCACACCAGATTTTTTATTATTTGTTTTGTACCGGTAATATTGATAAGAAAGAATAAAATCTTTAAATTTTATACTTTTTGACATTTAATAAAATTTTTAAATTTATAATAAAAAAAAAAAAGAAAGAAAATGATATGGAAATAATAAAGTGAAAAGTATTTTCTTTTTTTTTTTTACTATCTTGGAACGATTTAATATAGTCTCTTATATATTGTATAGCGAGGTCTACTCTCTACATACATATATATAATCGGTGGCGGGGGGGGGGGGGGGGGACATTTCGTAAACAGGAATTTATTGTTTCACTTACGAGTGGCCACAATTCCACGCTCCAAAAAACAATCTCCTTAAATTCCCTTTTCTCTCTCTCTCTCTCTCTCTCTCTCTCTGTCTTTTTTTTTTGTTCGTTTAATATTTGAAACCACATTCTGTTCATTTTTTTATTTTTTTTACTCTCTTTCTTTCGTTCTTTTCTTATTATATATTTTATGTTTTATTATTTAATCCTTTAAAAAACAAAACGAAATCAAAAACTTTTTCTCTACGTATAGAAAGGGAGAGATAAATAAATAAAATTCAATTTTTTTTCTTTTTTTTTTTTGAGTAAATATTATTTTTTATTAGGTAAATTTTATTTTTATTTTATTTTGTGAGTTGAAATTTTCCCTGTTGCTGTTATTATTAAAGAGAGGGTGGGGGAGGAAAAAAAATAGGGTATGGAGTGGAGAGGGGGGGGGGGGGGGGGGGGGAAAAAAAAAAAAAAAAAAAAAAATAAGAGCTAGAAGGCCTAGTCAGGCACCCCTCTGACTGAAGTGGACCCTAATCAGGTGTATTAAGGGGGCTCGGGAGCGAAGGTGTTACGCATGTTTTTCCCGATAAGATGGCGTTGTGTGTCATTAAAAGTATGCCCAAATATCAAGTAATAAAAAATTTGCCCAGAGATGTCAGAACGGTAGCTAATAATATTTAATACATTTGGTTTTATTTTCATTGATCTTTTAACAATAAATACTTTATAAATGTTATTATATATTATGTATCTTTTATAAAAGCATAAAAATATATAAATATAGGCCAGATATAGGCTAATACTATATCGGCTGTTAGACTAGCCTGCCATCTATTGCAAGAATGCTGAACTAATTTGACAGTTGGTTTTTAAATAAATCATCTAAGCTTATTTTAAGAATTTCTTAATTAATATGTGTTTAATAATAACAATAAATTCATTTTTAAATTTAAAAAAATTAAAGATTATTGGGACATATTGTTTTACTTTCTCTTACCTATGTATATATGTAATATATATAGAGAGAGAAAGTATTGGATTCATGTCAAAAATTCGATGTCGAGATTTTGATGGATCTTCACGTTTTGAGGTCCCCTGAATCCAAAAAAGTGGTTTTCGCGACATGGTCTGTCGTGTGTGTGTGTGTCTGTCTGTGTGTCTGTGTGTCTGTGTGTCTGTGAACAAAATATCTCAAGAACGAAAAGAGCTAGGAAGTTGAAATTTTATATTTAAGTTAGGCACCCCCATGGGACGTGACACGAAGCTTTTAATCGAAATCGGCCAAAGAGTACTAGTACTTTACTGATTCACTTTTTCAGTTTTTTTCGATTTTCTCAAAATTTGCTCCAACGATTTTTTTTTAAATTCAAAAATCAATTATTTTTTAGATTCTCTTTAAAATGTATATTCTCATTTTGTGATTGAAATCTTCTGAAGACCACTTTACTCTTCTACTCCATAGAAAAGATAGGAGAAATGGTTGCCATGGTATCAAAATATAAATATTTTCCCATACTTATAAATTTTACATCTTGAATTCAATTGTACCCTACTGTCGGAAACTAAATACATGTCGACACAAAAATCTGGTGTGACAAGCACAGTACACAACTTTCGATTACCGAAGGTAAGAGAAAGTTGTGTGCTGTGCGCCAGTCACACCAGATTTTTTTGTATTTGTTTGAAAAGAAAAAAATTAATTACGATAATTTTTTATTAAGTCATTAAAAAATTATAGCTCACTGTTCCAATAATCTCTTATGAATTTAAGGGGGTTCAGGAACGACGTCTAAACGTACTTAAAAAAAAAAAACTAGATTATTATAAAGAATTTTTCAATGCGGTTTTTGTTTTAAATGAATTAAATTCACAAAGGATTATTGGGACATCGAGCTATAATTTGTTTAATGACTTATTAAAAAATTATAGTAATTAATTTTTTTGTTATCAAGCAAATACAAAAAACAACCTCTCCCAAAAAACTTTTTATTTTTTTATTTAAAAATGAATTTATTGTTATTATTAATCACATATTAATTAAGAAATTTTTAAAATAAGCTTAGATGATTTATTTAAAAACCAACTGTCAAATTAGTTCAGCATTCTTGCAATAGATGGCAGGCTAGTCTAACAGCCGATATCCTATATCTGGCCTATATTTATATATTTTTATGCTTTTATAAAAGATACATAATATATAATAACATTTATAAAGTATTTATTGTTAAAAGATCAATGAAAATCAACCAAATGCATTAAATATTATTAGCTACCATTCTGACATCTCTTGGCAAATTTTTGAATTACTTGATTTTTGGGCATACTTTTTATAACACCCTACGCCATCTTAGCGGGAAAAACTTGCATAACCCCTTCGCTCCCGTGCCCCCTTAAGAGAAAGTTTTTGATAAATGAATTTTCTTTAATATAAATAAATAAATGAGAAAATTTATTTCAATTTCATTTCTCTTAAAATGAAAGTTCTCTCAACTTTTAATTGCAAATATTATTATTAGATTAAGCCACAAAGAGAATTTCCTATCATCATCTCTTTTTTCTCTTCATCATTATCCATTTGTCTTTTGGATGGATTCTCTAATTCAAATTTTAGTCTTTTTTTTTCATGTTGTTTTTTTGCTATGCAAAAGTAAAAGGTCTCAAGGCCGATATGCAAATCGTCGTTTGAATTTAAATAATGATTTAATTTTAGAAAGAATAAAATATCTTTCCAGAGAGAGAGAAGGAGACAGTCAATATGATGAAGAGAAGAAGAAATGAGGTCGCCAAGTCGCCACGCCATCTTTTATTTTAAGACAAAATAAAGAAAAGACAACGAAAAAAAATAAAACGTGTATATCCATCAAAATTTTGACATCGAATTTTTGACATGAATCGAATACTTTCTCTCTATATATTTCATATATGGACCCTGTTATGCAATGGTGTGTCAAAGACCAATCATCGAGTTTTGAGAAAATCAACAATTAAGTTTTTTGTTTTCATTGGATTATATATAATTTTTTTTTTTGTCAATTGTACAAGTAACATTAAAAATAATTTTTTTTTTAGAACATATTTCATAAAAATCTGGTGGGACTGGCGCACAGCACACAACTTTCTCTTACCTTCGGTAATCGAAAGTTGTGTACTGTGCTTGTCACACCAGATTTTTTGTGTCGACATGTATTTAGTTTCCGACAGTAGGGTACAATTGAATTCAAGATGTAAAATTTATAAGTATGGGAAAATATTTATATTTTGATACCATGGCAACCATTTCTCCTATCTTTTCTATGGAGTACAAGAGTAAAGTGGTCTTCAGAAGATTTCAATCACAAAATGAGAATATACATTTTATAGAGAATCTAAAAAATAATTGATTTTTGAATTTAAAAAAAATCGTTGGAGCAAATTTTGAGAAAATCGAAAAAAACTGAAAAAGTGAATCAGTAAAGTACTAGTACTCTTTGGTCGATTTTGTTAAAAAGCTTCGTGTCACGTCCCATGGGGGTGCCTAACTTAAATATAAAATTTCAACCTCCTAGCTCAATTCGTTCTTGAGATATTTTATTCACAGACACACACACAGACAGACACACCCACATACCCACCCACCCACACACCCACAGACAGACCATGTCGCGAAAACCACTTTTTTGGATTCAGGGGACCTCAAAACGTGAAGATCCATCAAAATCTCGACATCGAATTTTTGACATGAATCCAATACTTTCTCTCTATATATATATTACATATATACATAGGTAAGAGAAAGTAAAAAATACTATTAATTATAGCATTTGAAACAATATTCCGTGCTTAACTCAATTTTTAATTTTTTTGGCGCTTGAAACACTATTGCATAACAGGTTCTATATAGGGTAAGAGAAAGTAAAACGTTAAATATTAATGTTAATTAATTAATATATAGAAATATACAGGATTTTAACATTCTTAGAAGATTATTATTATTATTATTATTATTTGAAATTCTTATCGGGACCCCGGTTTATTTACCCGAGATGCTTTTGTGCACCCAGACACACACCTCAAACCCATCCGGCCTCTGGCCGTAGCCGTCTACCGGCGCGCTGTGAAGTTACATCATTTCATATCTCTAACTCCTCATCGTTCGTTCATTTCTACATAGGCGTAGCCACGGGGGGGGGATTTGGGGGTTCAAACCCCCCATTGGACCCAAGCCATGACTAGATATTTAAGCTCTATAATACAAACAATACTTTCTCTCTCTATATAATTCATATATAGGGTAAGAGAAAGTAAAAAATATAATAATTTTCTCTAGTTTAAAAAAAAAAAATAAAATAAAATAATTTTATTAAAGGAAACGCAAAAAAATTCACGAAAATTCAGAATTTTCCCATTGAAAAGAATTGATTTTTGTCTTTCTTTATAAAAAATTAAAGCCTGCTAAAATTGATTAAATCCCTCAAATGAAAAGCAATAAAAATTATTATATAATTAAATTTTTTATTTTTTTTTTAAAGAGATCTGACAACTTGTGAGATAAAACTCGGATCAAGAGAAACAAAACAGGCAGAAACTCCGCTATTATAGGGATATACATTAGACATGGGTGATACTGTATCAATCTGATATTTTGTATCAGGTATGAAAAAGTAACAGATAGTCATAATGGGTGCGAGCAAAAAATATCAGGTATTTGAGTAACAGCTACTCAGGCATACTCCACTAGACTCGTACTGGGTTTCTCGCGCTTGCGCATTGATCAAATACTTGCTTTTCACTTTAGAGCGTTTTCTTTACCCGATACAGTTTTCGTTTCGCCTTTTCTCTCATTCCTTCTCTCTTGCGACCCTCAACTCGCGACGCCCCGCCCCGTCTCTTCTCTCCTGACAGGGCAATTTCGCTAGCTCTGGCGCGCTTTTCGAACGTCATTCCGAATCATTTTTACATTTTTTACTCTACTTTTCTCACTAGGCCCTATAATAATTAAGTACAAATCTAATTATTACTAATATATTATTTCTCTTTTCTTTACTTTAAGAAAGAGAGGAGAAATGAAAAAAAAAATTTTTTTTAATAAATAAGTTATCTTTTTTTTTACTTTGAAACTATTTTTTTATTTAAAAACGTTAATTAAAAAAGTAAAAATACAAGTAACTGTGAATTTAAAAACATTATGAACTTCAATAAATTAAATTTCTTTCGCTAGTAAAGAAATTTGTTAATTATTTTTCTAGTGCAGTATAGAAATTGACATTTTAAATTTGGAGACATTAAAATGTCAGTTCAGTCAGTTTGAAAAACTCTTTAGTAATGAATAATTATGAGTTTTTGATTTTTCAATTCAAAAATATTTATAAATACAGGGGAAAAAAACTTTTGAAAAATGTTAATTTAGTCTCTAGTAAAATGACATTTCATTTGGGGTACTCTTTATTTATTTGACTTTGAAAAATTATTTTTTTAAATTATAAATACAATTTTTAAAATAAAAGTATATTACTAAACTTATTAACTTAAGTATATTTTAATAGTTTCATGTTTATTCTTTTTACTTTCTCTTACCTATGTATATATGTAATATATATATAGAGAGAAAGTATTGGATTCATGTCAAAAATTCGATGTCGAGATTTTGATGGATCTTCACGTTTTGAGGTCCCCTGAATCCAAAAAAGTGGTTTTCGCGACATGGTCTGTCTGTGTGTGTGTGGGTGGGTGTGTGGGTGGGTGTGTGGGTGTGTGTTCAATTTTAAGCATGAAGGAATTGAGCTACGAGGTTGAAATTTTATATTTAAGTTAAACACCCCCCGGGACCGGAAAAATAAGCTTTTAATCAATATCGGCCAAAGAGTACTAGTACTTTACTGATGTACTTTTTCAGTTTTTTTCGATTTTCTCAAAATTTGCTCCAACGATTTTTTTTTAAATTCAAAAATCAATTATTTTTTAGATGCTCTTTAAAATGTATATTCTCATTTTGCGATTGAAATCTTCTGAAGACCACTTTACTCTTGTATTTCATAGGGAAGGATAGGAGAAATGGTTGCCATGGTAACAAAATATAAATATTTTCCCATACTTATAAATTGTACATCTTGAAAATCGAATGAACGGTGCTGTCGGAAACTAAATACATGTCGACACAAAAAATCTGGTGTGACAAGCACAGTACACAACTTTCGATTACCGAAGGTAAGAGAAAGTTGTGTGCTGTGCGCCAGTCACACCAGATTAAAAAAAATTAATTTTTTTCAAGTTAACCAAGTTCTTATTGATAGCTTCACAATGATCGAAGTATCAAATCAGATTTGTGGCTAAATTACCAACGGTTGGAGACCAAGAAAATTACTACCACTACTACGTATCGAATCTGTTACTTGTATTTATGTGAAGTTAGCGTTGCTGAGTGAAATCTGTATCGGGTACAAAAATATCTGATAAAAATATCGGGTACGAACAAGTACCTGTAACAGCGAGTACCTGGTACAGCAAAATCGCGTATCGACCCATGTCTAATATACATGAATATAAAATTCTTTAAGATGTGAGGGTTGCATTTTTTATTGCCTGAAACGAGATGAATGAAAAATTGGGGCACTTAATTAAGAAAGGGCGGGCCCGAGCCAATCCGAAGGGGGTCCAGGAGGGCGAATTGGCTAGTCATATATTTCATTAGACGCCTTATACTGCCCTATTAGTCGGGGGGAGGGGGAGGGGGAGAAATCATCCTAAACCCCCCATCGAAAATTTCTGGCTACGCCTATGCATTTCTAGCTAGTGAACTAATCCTTATTTCTGGTTCCACCCGGTTCCTTTTATCTATGCTATGAAGGATGTCCTAGTTTGAGGAGGAACTCCCTCAGCACCGACCCCCTTCGAAAAATGGAATGCATCACTGAGAAGGACATCCCGTCACAGCAACTCTCCTCGTAGAGTTAGTTGCCTGCATAGGCGTAGCCAGAAATTTTTTGATGGGGGGTTTGGGATTATTTCTCCCCCCCCCCACCCCGACTAATGGGGCAGTATAAGGCGTCTAATGAAATATATGACTAGCCACTTACCTCGCCTTCGCTTCGCCCCCCTCCTGGGCCCCCCTCGGGGTGGCTCGGGCCCGCCCTTTCTTAAGTGCCGCAATTTTTCAATCAACTCGTATCAGGCAATAAAAAATGCGCCTCTCTAAATTTTATGTATATGGGCCTAGAATACCGGGGTGTGTCTCTATGTGTTTCTCTTGACCAGACTCCTATCTCAGGCCTCTTTAAGAAAAAAATAAAAAATTTATTTATATAATAATTTTTAGTATTTTTCATTTGCGAGATTTAATCAATTTTAAGCGGCTTTAATTTTTATAAAGCATAACAAAAATCAATTCTTTTCAATGGGAAAATTCTGAATTTTCTCGAATTTTTTGCGTTTTATTTAATTTTTTTTTTTTTTTAAGATAGAGAAAATTATTATATTTTACTTTCTCTTACCCTATATATGAAATATATAGAGAGAAAAAGTATTTTGTATTATAGAGCTTAAATATCTAGTCATGGCTTGGGTCCAATGGGGGGGTTTGAACCCCCCAAAACCCCCCCCCCCCGTGGCTACGCCTATGGTTGCCTGGAATCTATTGTGGTGAGATCCAATATTCCAATCCACTGCCTGCTTGAGGATTTGTTTACATTAAATAAATATTACTTTCTCTTAACTATGTATATATGTAATTTATATATAGAGAGAAAGTATTGGATTCATGTCAAAAATTCAATGTCGAAATTTTGATTGATATACACGTTTTGAGGTCCCCTGAATCCAAAAAAGTGGTTTTCGCAACATGGTCTGTC
>JAKCPI010015472.1:0-16769 GCA_023213315.1 Euborellia annulipes
GAATTCCGTAATAAAATATCAATGTTAGGTGTCACCTTAGGTTCTGACCTCTCTTGGAATGACCATATTATCTCAGTAGCAAAAGCTGCAGCATGTAAGCTTGGCTTTCTTTTCCGAACCAAACGATTTTTCACCCCCACTCAACTCCTTATATTATACAAGGCTCAAATTCGCCCCTGTCTTGAATATTGCTCGCATTTGTGGAGAGGAGCCTCCAAGTATTCTCTTAATACCTTAGAATCCTTAGATGCAATACAGAGGCGAGTTATCAGACTGATAGGCAATCAAACATTAACTGACACTCTCGACTCCCTAGCCCATCGTAGATCTGTCTCCGCCCTTTCCCTTATTTATAGATATTACCATGGCTTTTGTTCTGACGAAATAAAATCGATAATCCCACCAAAGGCTTCATTTGCGCGAAATACACGATTTTCTAAAATTCAACACCCCTACGCGCTTAAACTAGATACTAATCGAACAAACGCATTCGCCAATCGATTTATCCCTATGACATCTAGAGACTCTAACTCTCTTCCCCCGACCGTATTTCCAGCTACTTATAACCTTCAATCTTTCAAGACCAGCATCCACAGATACCTTCGACTGCTACCCAATCCCTAAATCTCCCCTTATCTTCACGTTACAAGTGTCCACCACGGACTTCAGAGGTTGTAACTTCTTGGTGCAAATTCTTCTTGTAAAAAAAAAAAAAAAAAAGATAGAGATAAAAAAATGAAAATTGGTTTAAAGTAACTTAAAATTTTTAAACTATATAATCTACCCCATCTTCTTGGAAACTAATATAATACGCCCTTGCTTTATTATTTTATTACAATTTTCTGATTCATTCGCCCGACATTTTCTCTTACGAGATGCATGCAAAGTATTATATTAAGTCACTATTAATAACATCAGTAAAAAGAGAAAAATAAAAATAATTTTAATAAAAAAAAAAAATAAAACCGACTTGAAAAAATATAAAAAAAATAATAAAACTCAAAAATAAAATAAAATAAAAAAGATATAAAATAATAATCTAATTTAGATACAACTAAACGACGAAATATTTATATAAAATCACTTTTTGAAGTCGGTGCTAAACAAACTATATAAGCGAGCGTACCTCCCAAAACGTACTAATTAAAATCCGTCGAGTTAGATTCATAAAATGTATATGTTTGGCACCGACTTCAAAAAGTAATTTCATGTTAATATTTCGTCGTTTAGTTGTAATTAAATTAGATTATTATTTTATACCTTTCAGTGTATTTTATTTTATTTTTGAGTTTTATTATTTTATTTGTTACATTTAATTTTTCTGAAGTCGCTTTTAATTTTTATATAAAAATCATTTTTCTCTGACTCCTAATAACCGGAAATATATCGAAATCTAAACTCACTTTTGGTTTTATTTCATTTTATGCGAAACCTACTTCGCAATTTTACCCAATTTTTTATTATTATCTAAAAATATTTCACCCAGAACCACCACCTATCTCCTTAAAAGTTATCAAAAAAACAAACACTTTTTTCATGCAAGATTACAATACTTGACCATACTGGTAAAGTAAAAATGTTTAAAAAAAAAATAATATACAACTTAAATATTTCAATTTTTGACTAATGTATTTTTTATTTTAAAGATTTAACAATAATTAAGATTGATCAAGAAAAGTTGTCTCTTCATCTTCCTATTCGGCGACCACCATTCCTGGTCGTAGAATCAAATGATCGATCAGCTGAGAGCACGCATTACAAGCCATTCGTAATTTCTCTTCAATTGCTGCTCGAATATGCTGGGCGTATATTCTTGATTCCTGCAATTCCAATTTGAGTCGAGATAACTCCGCATTGGCCATTTGTAATTCTTCATCTTTACTCTTAAGAGGTGCTTTTAAATTAGATTGTACCTGTTAGTGAATTTACATTTGCGCTTCAAATTCACGAATTGTGTCTATAAGCTGAATTCGAGCCTGTTGAGCAAAGTTTGCTTTTTTATTTCGCTCATCGGTTAGGAGGATTAAATATTCAGATGGCTTACAGACATATTAGCAAACGTGGTTACGGGAGGAAAAAAAGGGTGTCATTTGTGGGAAACTCATTATAATTCTTCATCTTTACTCTTAAGAGCTGCTTTTAATATAGATTGTGCCTGTTAGTGAATTTCCATTTGCGCTTCAAATTCACGAATTGTGTCTCTCAGCTGAATTCGAGCCTGTTGAGCCAAGTTTGCTTCTTTAGTTTGCTTATCGGTTAGTAGGATTAAATATTCAGCTGGCTTACGGACATAATAGCAAACGTGGTTACGGGAGGATAAAAAAGGGTGTCATTTGTGGGAAACTCATTATAATTCTTCATCTTTACTCTTAAGAGCTGCTTTTAATATAGATTGTGCCTGTTAGTGAATTTCCATTTGCGCTTCAAATTCAGGAATTGTGTCTCTCAGCTAAATTCGAGCCTGTTGAGCCAAGTTTGCTTCTTTAGTTTGCTTATCGGTTAGTAGGATTAAATATTCAGCTGGCTTACGGACATAAGAGCAAACGTGGTTACGGGAGGATAAAAAAGGGTGTCATTTGTGGGAAGCTCATTATAATTCTTCATCTTTACTCTTAAGAGCTGCTTTTAATATAGATTGTGCCTGTTAGTGAATTTCCATTTGCGCTTCAAATTCAGGAATCGTGTCCCTCAGCTAAATTCGAGCCTGTTGAGCCAAGTTTGCTTCTTTATTTTGCTTATCGGTTAGTAGGATTAAATATTCAGCTGGCTTACGGACATAAGAGCAAACGTGGTTACGGGAGGATAAAAAAGGGTGTCATTTGTGGGAAGCTCATTATAATTCTTCATCTTTACTCTTAAGAGCTGCTTTTAATATGGATTGTGCCTGTTAGTGAATTTCCATTTGCGCTTCAAATTCAGGAATCGTGTCCCCCAGCTAAATTCGAGCCTGTTGAGCCACGTTTGCTTCTTTAGTTTGTTTATCGGTTAGTAGGATTAAATATTCAGCTGGCTTACGGACATAAGAGCAAACGTGGTTACGGGAGGATAAAAAAGGGTGTCATTTGTGGGAAACTCATTATAATTATTCATCCTTACTCTTAAGAGCTGCTTTTACTATAGATTTTGCCTGTTAGTGAATTTCCATATGTGCTTCAAAATCACGAATTGTGTCTCTCAGCTGAATTCGAGCCTTTGAGCCAAGTTTGCTTCTATAGTTTTCTGTATTAATGTTGTTTTAATTTGTTCTACTTTTTTAAAACTTTCCGATAATTTCCTTTAATAATTTTTTGACTTCGTACGTGATATTTTCCTGGTCTAATTGTTTCAATTCTATTGACAGTTGTTCATGCTAGAAAAAATAAAAAAATGAAATTAAAACATAATATTCATAAATTAGGGGTACAAAATGAGGCACTATATTAAGAAATACATACTCTATGATACAACTCGATCACTCGATTTTTAATGTATGGGTCGGTTTGTTCGTGCATTATTCTGTCGTTCAATATTATATTGAATAATATTTTTTTTTCTTCTTTAATCTAAAAATATCAAAAAATAAAAGTATTTATAAAAATAAAAAAATCGCATTTTCAAAATACATACTTGTTCTAATTCGTCGCTTATTTCGCTTATGCGAAATTCATTGCTCTCATAATAGAGGTATTCGTCTTCTGAACTTTGCTATAAGAAAGAAAAAAATAATTAATTACCTATTTATTTTCAATGAGCCATAAATCAATAATATATTATAATAAAGTAACCGAAATTTAAAAAATTTTAAATTCTTGGTCGGTTTCCCATATATATATATATTTGAAATCTACCTAGAATTATATATTTTTTAAATTTTATGGGTGAGGTTGAGTATCGTACACGGGTCAAGGCTTTTAAAGGGGTAGAATTTTCATTTTCGACCCCTCCTCCCCATTTTGGGTTGTTAGATTTTGCATTTCTCGCCTTCTGTGGACCCACAGATTATGTATATAAAATTTGGTTCAATTTTGTCCAAAGGGCTAGAATTTTTTTTTGCCCCCCCCCCCCCCCCCCAGAACCACTTACCATAGTATCTGATAAATTTATTATTTCGTCATTACTGCTTTCTATTGATGATCTATTTTCATATATTTTAATTCTTTTCAAAAAGTCTTCATCACTGTCTTCTTCGTCAAAATTTAAAATTTTTAAATTTAAATTTTCACAATTTATATTTTCCTTTTCAAATTTTTCATTCTGAAAAAAATCAAATTCATATACTTTATTTACATTTAGATATGTATTAATGTAATTTAACATATATACGGTACAATATAGTTATATTAGAAAAACTTAAGTTGAATATTATTTTTAATATGAAACAATTGCCTCAACAAGGCATGAATTTTTATTATTTCATGCATTTTAGAGAATTTACCTGCTTATATTTTTAATGAAAATTATTTTATTTTACATACCTAATTAATATTTTAAATAAAATAGGCATCTTTTTAGGGATTATCATTCTTAGTGTACCTAATTTATTTCAAGAAAAAATAAATAATCATTTTCATGTCATTTACCAGAAATTTTTTGAAACAAATTTTGTTCCCTCAAATTTTTTTATAAAATAATTTTAAAATTTAACTTAGTCACTTTTTTATATTTTTAGCCAAAATCTCTATAATTTCTCTCTGATTTTATAATTATTGGTTTAATAGTCAAGCAGAGCAATTGCTAACATATATAGGTACTACAGACATTTTCTTAAAAGGACTTTTTAAATTTTTAAAAATTAAAGATATATAAAAATTTCAGTTTTAAAATTTTTTAATAAAATGAGGTTTGTGATTAAAAATACTTTAAACTGTAATTTGGGAAAGATATTATCTAGTTAATATGAATAATTCAATAACCATTTGAAAAAGATACCAGCCAAAATGTCTTGGAGTGAAACTTGACAAGAAATTTTAATTTATTTTCTATTATTCCTTCTTCAGTGAATTTATCCAACTTTTACCTACTTTGTAAATCAAATTTCTTCTCTTTTATTAATAGCTATTAACAGGGGTGTAGTGGAGGGTATACGTCGGTATACGGCGTATACCCTATGATTTGATCTGAACAAATAGACTATCCTATTTGAAAATTATAATAAAAAACATTTTATTTAATCCATATATATATATAAAAGCGAAATACCATTCACTCACTCACACAACACGAAATCTCCTAAACTACTAGACCTAGGGGCTTGAAATTTAGTATATTGGTACTTTATACGCCATAGATGTCAACTAAGAAGGGATTTTACGAAAATCCACCTAGATCTGTGATTGGCTGATTCTGTTGCCATGTTTTTGTTTACTCTAATTCTGTTTTTTTTATATATATATATAAATTAAAAACATGAAGAATAACCATTCTTCATTGGATTTTTGGTTTTTCGGCAATTATTGGTAACCATTGATAAAGACATGGAGGTATGGAGTCAAAAAATGAAAATTCTAGCCCTTTGGACCAAACTAATGAATTCTATAACCTTTTTGTCTCTCCTATGACCAAGTAAGGCGTATGTTTTTTACAAATGTTAAAAAAAATATGAGAAAATAAAATTAAAATTCGGATTAAGGACTGTTTACCATTTGTTTTTGTGCTATATTTTAAATGTTCTATAGGTTTCAATTTATAGAACTTTGATCGTCTTATAAATATTTAAATATGAAAATTCTCTAAACTTATGAGAATAAAAAAAAAAAAAAAAAAATACTTTATGATCTAGTAAATTTTTCCGAACTACTAAATATATTAATTATTCTGATTACTTTCTTCAAATAGCTATTATTCCCCCCATGGTGTAATTATCTTTAGTTTAGGAAACATGGTCATGAAACGGATAACTGTAAAATTTGTTCCGAATCCTGATAAAGGGTTCTCTATTTCGGCGTCCAAAATATCCCTCCGCGTTTCAAATAGATTTTCTAATTTTCAAAATTTGAGAGAAGGGGATTTGGGTTCCCAAATCATCCCGTGATTTTACGTTGTCGCGATGATAGAAGCCTGTCTTCGGAGCTTTAATTTTTTGACGACTGGGGCGAATATAAAATTCACAAAATATCATGCTTAAATAAATTTTAAAAAGGCCTATTTAATAAAACTATACTTGATGAGGTGCCAAAATGTCCTATTTTTTTTCGACTTTGACTATTGAACGAACTGTAGAGATCAACAAACTCTGCCTACATATTAAATTTCAATAATACTTTTAAGTTTAGGGGTACAGAGGCAATGAATTCTCATCAAAGTATTCCGATTTAGACTTTTGAGTTATGGAATCCTAATAGTAACAAAATTAAATGGTCGATGTCACATTATTATATAATTACCTCTTTATCTCTCCTTTCTCTCCTTTTCTTTTTACATAAACAATTGCCTGAAATATTAAAAATTATTAGTAAAATCAATTAGAAATTAATAATTTATTAATTTAATGTAAATTCATACCCATTTTCTGTTGTGTTTTTTTAATTTTTTAAAAATTATTTCTCTCTCGTTTTTTTTTTTGTTCTATCGTTTTTAGCCTTAGAACTGTGGCAACCTACTTATTGTTGGAATTAATTATATAGACTTCAAGTAAACATGCCGTTGCTAAGATTCGATACAAGAGTGGGCTAGAGATATCATCACATTTTTTTTTTTTTAATGATAATGATGAGAGAAGGAGTTACACCAAAAAGGTGCAACCCCTAAAGGCCTCGGTTGGCCCCCTCCATCGTGAAAAGAAGAAGAAAGAATTTTATGGGTTGGGCGGAGGTCGAAGGTATCTGTGGATACGGGTCTTAAATAGCTGAAGGTTATAAGTCGCGGGAAAGATGGTGGCAGGGAGCGAGTTCCAGTCTCTGGAGGTCATAGGAATAAAAGAGTTGGCGAAAGCGCTTGTTCGACTTTTATCCAATTTGACAGCGAAGGGGTGCTGAGCGTTAGAAAACCGCGTGTTTCTCGTAAAGAGGGCATTAGGGGGATAAGTGATTTCAGCTCGACTGAACAGACACCGTGATAGTATCTGTAGTACAGGAAAGGGCAGAAACGGTTCTTCGGTGAGCCAGGGAGTCGAGTGAGTTGGTTAGAGCCGGGTCTCCTATTAGTTTAATTGCTCGCTTCTGAATTGCATCCAGTGTAGCAAGAGAATGCTTGGATGCACCCCTCCACAGATGAGAGCCATATTCGAGACAGGGACGAATTTGAGCCTTATACAGCATAAGAAGTTGACTGGGAGTATAACAGCGTCTAGACCTAAATAGGAGACCAAGCTTGCGCGCTGCAGCTTTAGCAGTGGTTGAGATATGGTCATTCCATGAAAGGTCAGACCCTAGAGTTACGCCTAGCATTGAAATTTTATCCCTGAATTCTAGTGAGTTTGAGTCGAATGATATGTTTGGGAGGTTTCTGTCGACGCGCCTAGAAATAAGGCAACACTGAGTTTTCCCTGCATTGAAGTTAACTAAGTTTTGGGATCCCCAGTTTTTAAGTTTGCATAAGTCTAAATTAATTGAAGAGGCAATGTCTGCACGGTTTTTATGCGATGCAGGGGCGTTATGTAGGGTGCTGTCATCTGCGTAACAATGTACCGGATTGGAGGGCAAGTTTAGAAGGTCGTTGATATAGATAAGAAAAAGCGTAGGGGAGATAACCGATCGAGGAACTCAACATACTATTAAATGGCATTTGTGCCTGTATCTGTTTATTTATACTTATATTTCGTCCCCCCAGGCTTGTCTGTATGTCTGTCCCCCTAGAAATATTCAATCAAACAACTCCTAAACTTTTGTCTCTACGACAAATTCCATTAGATTCAAAATTGTAGAGGATGTAATTTTTGATATTTTTGTTTAAAAAATTTGGAAAATAACCACCCAAATTGAGGTGGGTCAAAAATGAAAATTCTAGTTGAAAATTCATGTTGAAATAAAAATTTCCAAAACTTTTTATTTAGAGGACATAATAAATTGCATATTTGCACTTGAACATAAAAATTCTTGATTAATATTTCCTTAAATACATATGTACTTAGATTGTTCCTTTCTAAATTTGTGAGGAGGCAACATTTTTTGTTCTTTTTAAAAAAATTTTACCAATGAAAAAGAGAGAAATTCAATCGCAAGATTCTAAAGGTCTTAGCACAGACTCTTTCCTGTGCCTACTGGTTAGCACTAAGAGACGAAATAATGTTTATATCTTATTATCTTGACTTGACCCGAAATATATACCTATTGATTCTTGCTCATAAACAATATATCTTTACTTTACCATACAGGGTATGGTCAAGTATTGTAATCGTGCATGAAAAAAGCGGGTTTTTTTCCTTCTTTTTTTTCGAAATATTTCAAAAACGGCTGAAAGTATTGAGCAAAACCATGGCATTTCCTTCTAAAAAAGCTCTAATAAGTGAACATCGAAAAAATTATATTTTTTGAGAAAATAATTGTTTTGTCAAAATGTCTGTTAGTCTGTCTGTTAGTTAGTCTGTGCGTTACCAAATATTTGTGGACGAGCTAGCTCAAAAACTAGTGTGAATAACGAAACCAAATTTCACACTTAGTTTTGGTCCATAGAGATTAAGAGCTGATTAGATTTTGCTGCATATCGAGGGGGGTGGAGGGGGTTAAAAATTAAAAATCTAGCCTATTTGAGCAAACTCAACCAAATTTTGTAAACATAATCAGTGGGACCCCAGAAGTCTAAGCATGAGAAAACTAGCCCCCCCTTCCCTACATGAATATAAATAATTATATTAAAATTGGATGTTGATGAAGGCAGTCTACAGTGGTTGTAAAAAAATAAGACTATAATGGTTTTATTATCTTACATTTATTCGTTAAACCGACGTTGATTTGAACTACTTTCATTGAATTTTCGTTACCCTGAAGAAGGAGAGAATAAATCTCCGAAACTTCGGTTTAAGGAATAAATGTAAGATAATAAATCCATTATAGTCTCATTTTTGTTACAACCACTGTAGACTGCCTTCATCAACATCCAATTTCATATTTATACCATTCCGTCTCCTAAAGAAAAACGCTATCAATTTTATTAAATATTAAATATAAGTGAGGGGCCAGGTTGTATGGTAAAGTCAAGTGGATGGCCACATCAGAACACGTCAGCTTATTTTATTTGTGAAAGCCACCTATTAATCCATTTTTAATTTTAATAAATAGTTTTCACCTTGAACCTAAACCATTTTCCCTAAGTAAAATTGGTTCTTTCTTTAAAAAAAATTCAATTTTATAATATATCCATATGAAATATGATCTCAAAGTATTTAATACCTATTACCTATTGATTTTAATAAAAATAATTTTTTTTATTAATTTTTATCACTAATAATAATAAATATATAATATTATATAAAACAATTTATTTTTATCCCACTATAAAATAAAATAACAAACTAATTTGAAAAATATAAAATTCGGTTGATTAAAAAAATTGCATTTTGTCCAATAATGCACAAATGATCAGGCACATTTCTTAGTTAAATTCTTGTTTATTAGGAAAAATAACTTAAAATAATATAATAAGTATCTTCAATCAATAGTTAGTAAAAAAAGGTGTCTACTTTTAATTAACAAAAAAATAAATATTCAAATAACTTTTAAGTTTGTTTTTTATTAAAATTAAGTAATTTCAATACATAGAAAATAATTTATTTGAAAACATTTTAATATATAAAATATTACAAAATTATAATTTTTCTTTTTTCTTTTTGTAAATTTGTGGAATATGGTCGAATCGAGTTGTCCATCTGAAAAAAAAAGATTGAAAATAATACATTTTATAAAATTTGGAAATAGAGAATATCTTATATGAAGAATTAGAATTACTATCATACAATATTAATTTATTTAATTATATATTCTAATAATTTCATGTATTTCTTTTCCAGATCACTTGCTGATTTAATTTCCTGATGGTTACTGTTCATCTTCAAGAAAACTTTTGAATATGATATGTATAAGTATAAATAATCGAATTATATAAATAGTGTATGTATAAAAAATAATTGAATAAATGATATTTTTTAAAAGAATGTTGTTATTTCGAGATATTTATATTTTTACAAATAATTATATTTACGTATATATTTTGACAAATTCATGAGGGTATTGTACTCCATTGACTGGGGTATTATAAACATGAAAAGTAGACATCTATGCCTAAGTAAAACTGGCATTAATATTTTTTTTTTTTCAAAATTGAACTTAGGTCACTTTCAAAATAAACGGCTCATATTGGTCGATTCATTTAAGAAATAGAATAATTTATATTAATATAACTCCCATTTTAAATTCCCAATGTGAGAAAACTAATTAATGTCAATAAATTCAATTCTAAGTTTTCTCTAGTCTGATCCTTGCGTAGAAAACTACGCAGATCCGATTTTGATTTCATTTTTTTATTTATATCGCTTAACTTAGGCTCATAAAACTTCATGACTTTTATTTTTTTATCATATTGATTAAAAATTAACTTTTAATTATTTTAAATTTCCATCTGGAGTTAATTTATTTAATAACTTACTTTGTCTACCCTGGATGCGTAGATTTCTACGCATATGGAATTTTTTTTATTATTATTATTATTTATTTATTTATTTATTTGGCTCAGTTTACATACACAGTTTACAAATATATTAATACATATTGAACCTTAACAATATTTATCAATTAAAATTAGAATCAAAATTCAAATTTAACCCTCTGTAAGATTAATCTTGAGTCGAGGGTTAAATTTTAAGAAAAATTAACAGAAAAATTCAAAAACATAAATTTAATAAATTACTTTAAATTATAGACATGAAAGAACAAAGACAAATTAAAAAGTAAAACAACATAAAATAAAGCAAATCAAAATAAAATAAAATAAAAACGTCATACAAAATCACATTCTTAGAAAGCCAGAATTAATTAAAAAACTCTTTATATGTCCAACATTTCTAAATTGATCATAATTATATCTATAATTTATTGCCATTCTCAGGCCAACAATTTGAGCATGTCTCGAGTATAATTCAGTTTTAATCCTGGGCAAAATTATATTTGTTCTGTTAGATATACGTGTCGGGTAATAATGCAAATTGTAATTTGTACAATTTATTCTATACTAGCTGCAAGGCCCGCCTTCGGCGGCCCTCTTGCTAGCCAGATGGCACCCCCCCCTGGACCCCCAACCCACGAATCCCACCCTCACACTACACTCCCCCCCGACCCATCCAGCACCCCTACCACCGCACCATGAACCCGTGCCCAACCCCCGCCCCTATACCACAGAACCCAAACCTCACCCCCACTCCAACCCACCACACTCCCCGAAACCCACCCAGCACCCCAACCCCCGCCCCCACACCACCACCCCAACCCTCACCCCACCCACCTCGGACCCCCCAACCCACGAACCCCAACCTCACCTCCCACTCCAACCCACCACATTCCACGAAACCCACCCAGCACCCCAACCCCCGCCACCACACCACCACTTCAACACTCTAACCTGCACCCCCCACCTCGGACCCGCACCCCGTACCACCCCACTACGCCACTGGACCCTCACCTGAACCTTGCACCCCCCCCCCCCCCTACTCCGCCATACTCCCTCACTCCACCGCCATTCCACTCCGCGCATCCCATGCCCTAACCCACCCCTGCACCCAGTTTTTGCATTTCTAGCCTAAATTTGAGATTTGAGAAATAAAAAAATAAAATAAACTATTCAAATTATATATTTTAATTTCACTCAGAAACAATAATTACAATGATCCAATTTAAAAAAGACCGCAGTCTGGGTTTTAATTTAAAAATTTTAAATTTATTTTAGTTACATATATCGGTTTATTGTAGCTCGACATCAGTAATTCGTGTTCTCACTTGAGATTTGATGTTCTTCATACAAAGCTGGTGAAAATATATGAGTCTGATATTGAGAGCCTGTCAACGCAACCCGCAATGCAGGGAGTTCTATTTGGATACATAACCTTCACATTACAGGCGCGGTGATGAATTACTTCAATCAAAGGCTTGCTTAATTGTGTCAAAGACATGTAGGTATGTTTTTATAAATATTTAAAGAGAGTCTCAAAATTAAATTGCACGTAAGTAGGGGCCTCTAAATTTCTAAATTCACCAGTGACTATCTCCTACCCTCTCCAGATTTTTCTTTTCATTGTGAGATTGCAATTTTTTTTGTATAATGATTCTGATAGAAGAAAAAGTACACAAAAATACAACCTCTGTAGTCCGCGGTGGACTTTTGTATTGAAAATAAGAAGAGATTTAGGAATCGGACTTTAAGGTATCTGTGGATGCACGTCTTGAAAGATTGAAGGTTATATGTTTTAAAATTCCACTTAGATGGGGGGGGGGGGCTCAATATTGGATTGCACATAGGTGACTAAATTTATAAATCCTCCATTTAGTATCTCCAACTGAAACTAGATTTTTCTTTTCATTGTGAGATTATAATATTTTAAAATCCCGCTATAAATCTCTTCAATTAGTCCAAGTAGTTTTGGTTTCTCCCAATAGAGTGAGATTTCCCTACTGGTAAATTTACATACATTTTAATTCAAATTCTTGATTCTAATTATTAGATATTCTTAAAGGTAATGATAATGAAGAAATTCATTGTATTGTTTTCTAAATTTAAAAGAATTACTAGCTGATTGATTAATATATTTATTTGAACCAAATGATTCATTAAAATTAAAAGAGTTTACAAAATTTTCTTCATCATTTGAGCTAGAGTTGAGCTTAGAAATATTTGACTGACTTTTGTTTTTGATTATTTTTGCATTCTTTACATTTTCTTCTTTTTTCATCTTGAGATCTAAATGAGCATCCATTTTCATGTCTTGAGGGGCTTGAAATACTTCATTTAACAAATTCATTGATGCATCGAACCAAAATCATCCGAAAAGAAGGCGGCCTAGTATATATATATATATTTGTATCTTAGTTCTATTTTGAAAACGGCTCTACCGATTTTGATGAAACAAAATCTATTAACAAGTTTTGAGGATGATAAAACGATCTGGCTAGGTCTGGACCTTGACATATTTAATCTTAATTGATCTTTTCTTAATTAAACTAATTATTGATAGTTGAAAATCTCAATAAAAAAGTTTGTTTATATTTTTTTAATTATCTTTTATTTTTAATTGGTTTTTTAATTTTAAAACCCACTAATAGGTTATAGCAAATATTAATATATTATATTAAAATTAGGAATTTTTTTATTGAAAAGAGAGATCGATTGAACAAAGGACGAGAATATGGAATTGGAATAATTATCGGAAAAGAGGTTTTTTTCTTTAATTAGTTTTTTCTTCTTATTAAAAACAAGGCCTAAAAGATGATCAAGGATAGTCGATGGTGGAGAAGTAATCTCCGGAATCGAAGCTCAAAAACAATGTATGGATAAATTCATGTAAAATAATTGGTTTAATAATATTTATAATAAAAAAAAAAAAAAATTATTTGTTTTTAATTAACAGGTGGGGGGAGGGGGTCAGATAGGCTAGGCGTTAGCGAATCATCCTGCTAGCCAAGTGGGGTTCGAATCCGACTCGAGGCATTCGGCTAAAATCTGACCCCCGGGGTAGAGACAAAATTTAAAAAAATATATAGTATCGTAAATTGGCTTATGGCTAAAAGGGCCGAAAAGCCAAAAAAAAAAAAAAAAAAAAAAAAAAATTAACAGGTGTCTAAATCATAACATTACAGGTGTGTTTACAAATAAAGTGGTTGAAGTGGCTAACTTGGAAACAAATCTTATTTAATTTTATGTTTTTATTTCAGATCCTATACGATTTTTTTTATTATTATTTTCCTATTTATTTTTTTATAATGTTTATCAATATGAACGAATGTGGGCAAATTGGTGTACGAGTAAACAAATATACACATAAAATATATGTGGACCATTAGAAAGCTTGAAATGCAAAAACTGGGTGCGGGGTGGGGTGGATGTGGGAGGTGTAGGAGGTGGTGTGCAGTTGTGTGGGATCCGGGGGTGGGAGGCGCGGTTGGGGTGGGGGCGAGGAGTGTGGTTTCAGGAGGGGGGGTCAGGGGTTACCGTGCATCGCTCGGTGGTTCCAGGTACTTTTTATAACATGCATAAAATAATTTCATTTAGTGCATACTTTGTATGGAAGATTTAAAAAAGACCGTTTTGAAAAGGTGAAAAATAATCCGTGACGAATGGTCACCATATTTATGAGCCCTTTTTATCATCGAGATTTTTTCGCAACCCTAGATTTTAAATATAAAATAAATATTCTCCTACAGATAATTTATTTTTTTCGTAAACAATACTAACTATGATACATATGAAAAGAAGTAGTTATAGTATTTGTTTCAAGTATACAAAGGGCGTTATATACTGTGTGTTTGGGGCATATTTTGATTCTGAAATAACTGAAAACTGAAAATGCACCTCTTATAAGATGAATTTAATGGTATCTTTTAATATGTACCTAGATAGGTTTTTTTTTATGATAATAATGAAAAAAGGTGCAACCCCTAAAGGCCTGGGTTGGCCCCTCCATCGTGAAAAGAAGAAGAAAGAATTTTATGGGTTGGGAGGGGGTCGAAGGTATCTGTGGATACGGGTCTTAAATAGCTGAGCAAGATGGCAAGAGCGAGTTCCAGTCTCTGGAGGTCAAAGGGATAAAAGAGTTGGCGAAAGCGCTTGTTCGACTTTTATCCAATTTGACAGCGAAGGGGTGCTGAGCGTTAGAAAACCGCGTGTTTCTCGTAAAGAGGGCATTAGGGGGGATAATTGATTTCAGCTCAACTGAACAGACACCATGATAGTATCTGTAGTACAGGGAAAGGGCAGAAACGGTTCTTCGGTGAGCCAGGGAGTCGAGTGAGTTGGTTAGAGCCGGGCCTCCTATTAGTTTAATTACTCGCTTCTAAATTGCATCCAGTGTAGCAAGAGAATGCTTGGAGGCACCCCTCCACAGATGAGAGCCATATTCGAGACAGGGAAGAATCTGAGCCTTATACAGGATAAGAAGTTGACTGGGAGTATAACAGCGTCTAACTGCATAACATTCAACTATCCCTTAAATCAGGGGTGTCCAACCCGCGGCACAGCGCTAAGATGAATGCGGCCCCACACAAAATCTAAAACTTCTTAAAAAATTTGAAATCTTTCGATATATTATTATATTAAATTATTTATTTATTCTAATTAGGTTGCCATGCCAACAACAATGTATTTATTATTAATGAGATAGAAAATAGACAAACATGTTTTTCGTTCTAAACGTAAGTTTTGCTCGGCGCGACTAACACGATGATCGTTCAACAATAATCATTTAGCATTATTTCTTTGTATTTCTTATGGAGCTGTTTTCCTGCCGATAGACTCGTTAACGACCATCATTGGTCTGGAATAGTCATTCAGGAAAAGGGTGAATATAATCGTCAGTCGCTAAGGTTTATTTGTTGAGAGAAGACCTATATATAATGGCTCTTATATTTTTCGAAGCATTTTTTGCCATATTCTGATGTAGCTTCGTCGCATCAGAATTCTTTAATGCATCATTTTTAAGGAGTTAGGTGTTGGTTCTAGGTGAAACATTTTAATATAATAATAAAACTTGAGTAAGATACGAGGTAGGTTTCACAAAAAAGAAATAAAACAAAATTGAGTTTTGAATTTGATATAATTCGGGGGTTATCCCATCATCAGGAGTCCAAGAAAACTGATTATATATTGGAAAAATAGTTTTACAAGTAACAATTTTTTTTATAATTTTTTGAAATGTATGTGGTGAGGGGAAAGTAGGGGAAAGAGGAGAAGTTGTTCTAAGAATTAATATTTTCTATTGAGATTTGAACCGGCTGAAGGGAAGCTATACCTGCTATTGTAATAACAAATGGGAAATTACCTGAAAGGTTACAACTGGAAAGGAACCTGAGAGAGTACAATTACCCTAATATATTCAATGTGCGAACAAGGGAAGGAATGTTTAGATAATTTATTATAATATATAATCAAAAATTGTATTTTTATACACTTCCAATTGATTATTTAAAATATTTTAATTATTAGAGAGGGCTATTTTAATTTCAGTGATTTCTAAGAGATCCAATTTAAGGCCTTCTCTTTCGAAATTAATGGGGGGAATAGGGTTATTATTAGAGGTTGAATGGTTGGATTGATGTAAGTGAATTGCGAAGGCTGAGGTCTACCTAGCTCGCATCTTACTCAAGTTTTATTATTATATTAAAATGTTTCACCTAGAACCAACAAATAACTCGTTAAAAATTTTTAATATAAGAGTTCACATTGCCAATCGAAGTAGACTTAGGTATTTTATATTCAATTTGGGGAAATTCAGTCATTCTATTGCCCTTCAAATTTTTAAGATAGTTAAAAATTTTCTTCAAAATTCAAAACACTCAACTACTTTTATTTAAATTATTATATTCGGTGATGGATTAGTAAAATATGGGGCCCTAGAGGGAAAGATTTTATCTTGGGCCTCCCGCTTCCCCCATTTTATTTAAAGAAAGTTAAAAATTATATAAATAGGTATAATATTGAAATTTCGATATACAGAAATATCATAGTGGGGGTATTTGGTTCCGCAAAATCTCAGACTAATTGAAACCCGACTAATCGGACCTAGATTGGTCAACTTTAATGCTAGCAAAACACAATGCTGCCTAATTTCTAGGCGCGCAGATAGGAACCTTCCGGAGATTTCCTTTGATTCGAGCTCA
>JAKCPI010015474.1:0-11617 GCA_023213315.1 Euborellia annulipes
GTCCAGGGGCGAAGCCCCTGGCTAGCAGAAAAGAGCCCGCCGAAGGCGGGCCTTGAAGCTAGTATATAATATAATATAATTATATAATATATTATAGGTACTTTTTTGCTTCACACCGAAGACACACACATTGAATTCCTTTTAAATCTTTTTCAATTTTATAAATCTTGATATTCTTGGAATATTTCACTAAACACCATGTGTGTCAAAAAAATGATAAAATAAACATCGACTCAATTTCTTTCGTAAGGAAAATCACATTAAAAATTGAAAAAATTGCTTAAATTTTGCAGAAAGTGTACCAAGTCTTGAAAAAGATTATCTTTTCTTTTAATTTGATTTATATTCACTTTACGATATCCTACATTCACGTAGATTAATAGAGGATGTAATTGGATAGAATCCCAGTATTGGCTTTAAATCTATAGAAATAGTATTAGCTCCTTTAAGCTTATCATAAACTGCACAAACCTGAGGGCGAATAATCTCTATAGATTGAGAAAGGATCAGCACGTAGACCATTTAAGCAATCTTCTCGCCAACGATCGAATTCCCTATTAGCGATTCCAAAATATATCTGTGTTATTTATTTTTATATCAATAAGTAGTATATATAATATATATATATATAAGTGTGTATATATATGGATCTAAATTTAAAAATATGGCCTTGAACGAACTAAAAAATCTGGAGTGACTTAAACCTACTAATTAACTTTACAACCACCCCACTTCCTTTGGCTCCCTCCCGTGCGTATCTAGTAAAATAGAAATTGCAATATTTTTTGATCCCTTTAACTGGTTCTTGTGAAGAAAAGAGAAAATATAAAACTCTACACTTAAAAAAAAAAATTGTAAATTTTTCTATGAGTTTACAATACAAATATATAGGTATTTACATGATGGCGTATAGTAACAAAAAATACTATATTTATTTATTAATATATACACGGGCAGAAAGCCCAATTTTAATCAATTTATACAATAGAGTAGTGAGAAAGAAAATGTTTAACAATAATTTTAAATATTAACACAAAACAAATACAAGAAAAAAAACAACTATAGAATATAGGTACAGATACAGATACCAATATAATCACAAATATGAATGCAAATCTAGATATGAATGCAGATATAAATACAAATATAATTACAGAATTAGACATGAATACAAAATATAAGCATATATAAATATAAGTACAAGTACATACAACAAAAACACAAACATAAATACAAACATTTATGCGCCAAGCTTTCGGAAAAAATGATTTTTAATCTCATTTCTGGATGAATTGAATATATCGAGAGTCATATTCTGATTTCCTGTTCTTAATATGCGACTCATACCCGAGTACATCAGGTATGAAAATCTATGGGTAGGAATCGACAGTATTTCTGGATTCCTAGTTCTATGGCTGCTAACATTGAAGGTGACTAATTCCAAGAGTCGAGAGTCGTCCACTTTGCCATTGATGAGATTACAGAGAAAAAGAAAATCTGCCTGTTCTCTCCTCATTTCAAGCGGCAAGATATGTAGTGTTATATACAGGTCGTCATACGATATTTCCGCGATTGGGACATGAAGCTTAAAGGCAATATATCTCAGAAATTTTCTCTGCACCCGTTCAAGTCTCTGAATATAAGTTTTATAATAGGGTGACCAAATCGGACTAGCGTATTCCAAGCGGCTTCTAACAATAGAACAGAATAGATTTTTCAGCGCAAATATGTTTCTAAAGTGATTCGTGTTACGGGTAATAAAGCCAAGTAGCTTCATCGCACTATTTGTTATCTCCGTTATATGTTCTTCAAAACCAAGCGAACTGTTAAACGTTACACCTAGGTCCCTGAAAGTAGATATGTTCTTTAACATATTATTATCAATGTCCATATAGTCATAATTTACTCTCTCTTTTCCTCTATAGTAAGACATGGAAAAGCATTTGTTGAAATTTATCTTGAGGCCATTTTTATCACACCAGTTGATTAACCCTACAAAATTATTTTGTAGTATCACAGCGTCTTGAAAATTTCCAACCTCACGAAAAAGCTTGAGGTCATCAGCAAAGAGAAGAAATTTTACATTATTAAAAGTGTAAGAGACATCATTAATAAAAATTAAGAACAGTAGGGGACCCAGATGGGACCCTTGTGGTATAGTATTATATTGGTAAAATCACATTAGCTTATTGCAAAAAATACAAAAAAAATTGTAACTTTACTTTTTTCTTGTACCTATTAATTAGATACATATTAGTAACACGAGATTTTCGTGCGTGCCTTTGGCACGCCCTCGAAACTCGGCCCTCCGGGCTGGTGTCCTGACGGGCGGCGTCTCGGTCCAAAATTTTTATTCCTCTTAAAAACCACACTCCAAATGTATACCTGTAAACTCCCGAAAATACATAGTCTCTTAAAAGTTTCGCCTCATTTTCGTCCTGACACAGCTACAGAAATGAGGCTATAGATATGGACCTGGAAGTATTTTTTTTCTATAATCTACAGCATTGTGATATTTTTTGTGTGGAAATAGATATAGATTATTTAAATAAGTGGGATCGTGTGAGGAGGAGAATTATATTATATTGATAGAGATTTTCTTTAGGAGACGGACTGGTATAAATATGCAATTGGATGTTGATGAAAGCAGTCCACGGTGGTTGTAAAAAATAAGACTATAGAGGTTTTATTATTTTACATTTATTTGTTAAACCGACGTTTCGGAGATTTATTCTCTCCTTCTTCAGGGTAACAAAAAGTCAATGAAAGTAGTTCAAAACATAGTTACTTTCTGTCTCCTTTGACAATGCCAAAAAAACATTATAAAATTTTTTTCATCTCGAATAGAAAACAAAGTAAAAAGCAATCAATTGCTTTTTACTTTGTTTTCTATTCGAGATGAAAAAGAATTTTTATAATGTTTTTTTTGGCATTGTCAAAGGAGACAGAAAGTAACTATTTTTTGAACTACTTTCATTGACTTTTTGTTACCCTGAAGAAGGAGAGAATAAATCTCCGAAACGTCGGTTTAACAAATAAATGTAAAATAATAAAACCTCTATAGTCTTATTTTTTACAACCACCGTGGACTGCTTTCATCAACATCCAATTGCATTATATTATATCATTTTTTTTAAATTTGGGATCGATAATCGATATAAGGCTCCAAATATTTAAAAGAGATCAGGTGTTGTTTGTATGACAGGCTGCTCCAGTATTGCCATGAGAAACTCGGGCATGCGTGTCTTAAGTCGTTCAATTTTGTAAAAATCAAAAAATAAGAATAACAAAATTTAGATTTTTAAAAAATTATAAAAAAGTGGCAAATTATTAAAAAATAAACAAATAATATATAAAATATAAATCAAATAAGATGTGATTAATTTCTTCTTCTGTGCGCAAAGAAAAGCGAATTGAATATTTAATTTTTGAGTGGTGAGGGGGGGGGGGAGGAATAATTATCAATATATTTAATGTTTCTTAATTTAAAATCAATTGGAGTCTTTCATTTCAAAATTCGAGTTCAAATTACAATTATATTTCAAATTTGCCTCGTTAATATATTTAATGTTTCTTAATTTAAAATCAATTGGTGTTTTTCATTTTCATTCGAGTTCAAATGAATACAATATTATCTCGACACAAAGTCTAAATCAAAAATATATAGTTTTTAGTAATGAAGCTGTTGAAGCTTTTATTTTTGTGATTAATTTGATTAAAGTTTGAATTTTTATTTAAATCACACATGATTAATTATAATTATTTATTGAAACAAATAAATACAACGTAAATACGACGTTTCGATCGACTTATTCTGCGATCGTTCTCAAGTATGAGCACCCACTCCGATTATAGGTTAACTGAGCCAATCACGTGTACTTCATGTTTATCTCGACTCAAAACACAAATATACCGACGGCATCAGCGCCCCCTGTCGGCAGCATTACGTTAGCGTTGCTGCAAATTAATCTGGGCTATTATATAAAATAAGTCTTGTGGTCGAGGGTGTAAGTTTTTTAAAAAGAACTTTAAGACTTATTACATTTTATTTGTTTATTGAAGAAAGATTACATACACTTGTAGTCACAGTCAAACAAGGATTTAAGTAGTTATTGTCGGTGATTTATAATTAAATCCCGAATTTAAGCAAACGCGTACAATGAACGTTTGGGTTTAATTGAAATGAGTTTACAACTTATATTGAATTTATATGGAGTTGTATTGAATTTGTCAGAGATTTAAATAAAATCCTGAATTTAAGAAAAGGGCGTTAGGGCATAGCCACCGGCCGACTTTAATGGAGCAAATGTTCCACGAGCGAGTGAGCGGCCGACTTATATAGCAAAAGACCGCAGGCGTCAGCGTCATGACTGACGTCATGAAAAGTGCTTAGGTCCGCAGTAATCGCCACTATAACTCGTCCCTCCACAAGACGAAAGTTTAGGGGTTGATTTCCTCTAAACTTTCGTTAGCCTCTTTAACTTCACTGAGTGGTTCTTTGTAAATTTTATAAAATTTTATGATCTTGGTTTTGACTAATAAAATTATAATTCCAATAAATAATATTATTATCAATAGAATAGTTATTATATTATCATTATCAATTTTACAATTTGAATTTTTTGTTTTATATAAACCAAAACTTAAGTATTTATTGATTCCATCACATTTAACGAGTGTTTGTTTCCCGTTGGTTACAAAGATTATTATTTGGTTCGAATTTGGTATGACAATATGGCTAGGGAAATGTTTTAATTTTAATAATTCACAATTTTCGTTAGTTTGTCTTAAAATAATATTTTTTATACAATTTGATTTTACGATATTCGATAATTTACAATAATTAATATTGTTATTTAAGATACAATCAGTTACTGGATATAATTCCTTTTCAATTATTATCACTGTCTGGAGTGGCTCGTTTAGCAAGAAGGTTTCATTTGTTTTTGATTATTGGTAGTGGTATTAATTGGATGACATTGCTTTTTGTTTTTTGGTAGGTTGGTATTTCTAATATGATGTCGATGTAATTTTGGTGAGTTTTACAAATGGGGCGAATAAAAACTATAGCGTCCCAATAATTTTCTAATTTAATATTTGAATTGTTAATTTCCAAAATTTCTTTCAGGTCATTGAAAGTGATTATCGATTCGTGTAGGACATTTATTGTACAGAATGACAATGCAGTTTCAATGTTTTCAATGGTAATCAATATTGAATTCAAGGTGCCAATTAGTTGGGAGATTAAGTTAATCAGTCCCTGTTCACTGTTTCTTTTCAATTGCGAGTCTACTAATGACAACATATTTTTGAAATTTTCTTGGTTTAGATTAATTTTGTCCAATTGGTGGTTAAATTGTTCGGTTAAGTTGTTAAAAGATTTCAATATTAGGTTATTCTGAATTTGGAGTTTATTTTGATTTCTGTTCAAGTTTTCTAAAATTTGATCATACCTTTCTCTATCTTCATTATCTAAATTTCCGGTTATGGCTTTAATTAGGCTGCCTAGTCCATTGATTATGCCCCGTTTTTCTCTATTGGTTTTATTTAGATTCTGCACCTTTGTTTTTAGAGAGTTTAAATTATGTTCAAGCAATTCGAAATAAGAGGTATGTTCTTTATAGAACTTTGTAGGGGTTATGTTTTTTAAATTATTAGTTGCTTGTGTTAGTTTGCTAAATTCGGCGTGGATGGGTAAAAGGTTGAAGGCGTAGTGTATGTAATGGTAATTGTCGAAGAGTCTAGTGTCCTTAAATCTGGTCAGGAAATAGCCGGAATTGTCCATTTCCTCTACTTGTCCTGTTGACAGTCCGAATGGTCCGAAGACGACGGCGTAGGCGATGATGATGTAGTTCCTACAATTGTTCGTATTTTAGTTGGTCTTTTAATATTTGACATGTGAATTTTTGTGGTCTGTTTGTGGTGTCGGGGAATAATTTGTCCGACTTTTAAATTTTTATCGATTGATTTTAATTTTTCGCGTTTGAATTTGTTTCCTGATTTGATACATTTCTGTTTATTCTTTACGAATACTATTTCTGGGATTGGGGGTAAATTTTCTCTGTTTTTGTTTCTATCTGTGGTAGTTTTTTCCTTATTCTCCTCTAATTTTGCTTTAACTATTTCATACAACTTTTTGGTTTTTTCTATGTGGTTTTGAACGTAATTTGAAGTTATTTTTTCTTCTAAGTTTTGTTCTAAATAATTTTCGGTATTAATATGACCGTTTACAATTTCGAGGGGTGTTAATTTTGTTATTGAATGGGTGGTGTTGTTATAGGCCATTAATGCGTAAGACATTTTTTCTGAGATGGTGTTATTTTTAAATTGGGGCTCGGAATTTAGAATATTTAAATGTTCACCTATAGTGGAGTGGAATCTCTCAATGTTTCCATTAGATTGGGGGTGCTGACTACAGATGAAGTGAATTTTGATTTTATAAGTTTCAAGGAGTTCCTGGATAGTATTATTTTTAAATTCGTTCCCATTGTCGGATATAATAATTTGGGGTATGCAATGGTTACTGAAAAATTTGATTAATTTCTTTGTGACATCGAAACGAGTTAAGGATTTTAATTTATAAGCTTGAGCAAATTTTGAAAATGAATCTATGATTGTGAGAAATTTTTGGTTTCCGATAGTGAAGCTATCAATGTGGATAATCTCAAAGGGTTTGGATGCGGTGGGCGTTATGTTTAGTTTAACATTAAGGGGGTGTCTATCATATTTATTTATTTTACAAATTTCGCATGCATTTATGAATTCGCTGATCATATCTTTCATCTTTGGCCAATAATATTTGAGTTTTAGTTTATCGAATGTTTCGTTAATACCGCGGTGGTTGGTTTTTCCTAGGTGATAATTTTGAATTTCTTCCAGTTGTTGCTCATTTGTTTGCAAATCTTTCAACAACGTGATGCATTCATATAATTTTAGGTTTGTTTTATCGAAATGTTTTTGGATAATGGATATGAATTTTTCTTGGATTGGGGATTCAAAATATATGTGGTATTTAATATTAGGGACTAGGTATTCCTTAATAATTTGGCAAATTTCCTTTTCAATGTTATTTTTTATTAGTTTAATATGAAATCGTTGTTTTTTGTTTCCAAATAATTTTTCGATTTTTATTAGTTGAGTAGAAAATGGTACTACCTTTATTATTAGTTGGTTTTTAAATTTGTTTAGGGGCTGGTCAAGTCGGGGAATTTCTAGGATTTCGGTGGTTGCGTCTGAGTCTGAGGAGTAGTTGCTTTCTGATTCTGATAGATTTCCGGGTTCGGGTTCAGGTTCGAGGTGTTGCGGGAACATTTACTGGATTCACAGGATTTGGTTCGGGTTGAGTTCGGAAGTTTTCCGGGTTAGTTGCCCAGTCGTTAAATTGATTCATATACTCTTCCAAATTGGGTTCAGGGTCGGTTACTAGTGGGTTAAAATTTATTCTGGAAAGTGGGTCAGCTACGCGGTTTAGTTTTCCTTTTTGGTGTTCAATATCGAAATCGTATTCGCTGAGTTTTATTTGCCAGCGAATGAATTTGGCATTAGGGTTTTTCATTGATTTTAACCAAACGAGGGGCTTATGGTCCGTGATTATTTTGAATTTTCTGCCGAATAGGTAGGGCCTAAAATATTGAGTTGCCCAAACTATCGCTAGAAGTTCGCGTTCGACCGTAGAATAATTCTGTTCATGGGAATTTAGCGTGCGAGAGGCGTACGCTACCGGTAAGTCTGAATTTTGATCATTTTTCTGTGATAGGACCGCGCCTAGGGCGAAATTGCTCGAATCGGTGGTGAGTGTAAAAGGTTTGTTAAAATCGGGATAGATCAGGATGGGTTCATTAGTTAAGAGAGTTTTGCATTTTTCAAAAGCGTTAATGAATTCGGGGTCTTTTGGGTTAATTTTGTTTTCTTTTTTCAGAGTTCGAGTGAGGGGTTTCGTTATTCGGGCGAAATCGCTAACGAATCTCCGGTAATACCCGAGTAAACCTAGAAAAGATTTGACCTGTTTCTCGGTGGTAGGTAGCGGGTAATTTTGTATAGCGGAAATTTTATCAGGGTTTGGTTTAATTCCCTCAGGTGTGACTATATGGCCTAGGAACGGGACTTCCTTCTGCAGGAAATCACATTTTTCGATTTTAATTTTGAGATTGGCTTTACGAAGCCGGTCGAAAACTGTTTTTAAATGGGTGATGTGTTCCTGGAGGCTTGGGGAGAAGACAATAATGTCGTCTACATAGACTAGACAAAATTTATTAAGGATACCCTGGAGGACATTGTCCATGGCTCGCTGAAAGGTGGCTGGTGCGTTTTTAAGACCAAAAGGCATTCGCAAAAACTCGAAGTGCCCTTGTTCCGTGTTGAAAGCCGTCTTTTCAACATCCTCGCTTGCCATCTCGATTTGGTGGAAGCCGCTAGATAAATCTATTGTACTTAAGTAACGACTTCTGCCTAATTTATCAAGGAGGTCGGTGATATTGGGTATTGGGTATTTGTCGCTTATTGTCTTCTTGTTTAATTGGCGGTAGTCAATGACGGTACGATATGTTCGTTTGCCGTCTTTGCTAAGTTTTTTGGGCACTACCCATACAGGGGATGACCATGGGGAGAAGGAAGGTTGAATAATTTTTTGTTCGAGCATATCCGAAATTTGTTTAGAAACTACTTCTCTATAAATTTGCGGATAGCGGTAGCTTTTTGAGTAAACTGGTTCATCATCGGTGGTGCGGATCCGATGTTTAATTTGGTTTGTAAATGTTAAAGGTGTGTTTTCGCGATAAATTATGTCTCTATAATCTGTTATCAATTTTTTAATTTTGTATTTTTCTTCACTATTCAAATTTTTTAACGTTTCTTCAGGAATGGCGGCGTTTGACGCTTCAATCGCTGCCAGGTATTTGTCTTTAGATTGAGTATTTAAAAATTTTAATTCGAAAGAGTTCCTAGAAGTTATTAAGCGGTTGTTTTTTATATCAATTTTTGCGCGTAATTTTTTCAAATTATCTAGCCCGAGGAGATAATCGAAATTATCGTGGAAATCGAATATATGGAAATTTAGAGGTGTGTTTGTTCGAAAAATTTCAAAGAATGGGCTATTTACGCAATATTTTCCTTGGCTAGTGCCATGTCGAGTTCGAATGAGAATAGATTTTTTTTTAATAGAGTCCGCGTGAAAATAGCTAGCAATTTCTGGTTGAACGAAAGAGTTTGTGCTACCAGTGTCGATAAAAATTTTTCGGTTTGTTGTTGGATGGAGGATGTATGGTAGGGAAGGAGAATCGAGAGAATCTATCTGCTCTAGTTCTCGTCGGTCGTAGGTGGGTCGGCTGTTGGTAGATTTTCCGAGGCTATTTCCTCTAAAAAATTACCGGGATCGTGTTCGGGTGTATAATCTGATGTGTAGTCAGGTGTATATTCATGTGTGTATTCATCGAAGTTTACCTCATTTGGGTCGGCTTGTGCCTCGTGGTGGTTCAAATTAGGTCGATTGAATTTTGAGGGGAAATGGCTGGGGCTTTGGCTGCTAAATTTATTGGTTGGAGGAGAGGGTCTTGGTGAGAATAATTTCTTTGGGAAGTGATTTTGTTGTGTGTGGGGTGTGTTAGATAGGTTTTGTTGGTTATGCGGAGTCCGGAAGGGTGGGTTGTTTGGTGTAGCAGGACCTCTGCTAAAAGGTGTTGAGGTTCTAACTGGATTGAATGGTGTGTTTGGTTTTTGGTAATATTGTTTATTAGTAGGTGTGTTAGAAGGTCCAAATTTTTGTGTTGTTAGCCTGGCTTCATATTGGAAGTCGTTAGTGAGCATATTTAGGGCATCTCCTAAGCTTTGGGGGTTTTTAGTCCTCATAGATTGGCCTACTGGGTCTCTAAGTCCTCTTAATAATACTCGCAAGGCTAAATTTGTGGTAAAGGTTTGCAATGATCTTTTCTCATTTTCGTCGAAATTTAATTCTATTTTTGAAATAATTTGCTGTAATTTTGTAGACACTTGGTCATGGAATTCGAAAGGTGTTTGGGTTTGATTTTGTCTGGTGGATGTTAACTCTAGAGTGAGTGTATAAATGTCCTTTTTGTCCGAATAAGTCTCGATTAAAAAGGTTTTTAAATCTTCCCAGTTTCGCGAATTATAGCTATTGATTTTGTTGGCAGCTTCCCCTTTTATTTTTGAAATTATGGAGTGAATGATTACTTCGTTTTGAAAATCGTCTGTATCTGAGTAAATTAAAAAATTTTGAAATAATTTTATCAGAAATCTCGATAAATCTGGGCAGAGTCTGTTGATCGCCTGTAAAATCAGGGATCATATCTAGGTATTCCCTTTTAAAGGGTTGTTGTGGAGGTTGCATTTGGAGGGGTGGTGCTTGAGGGGGTGAAGGTTGAGGGGGTGAAGTTTGAGGGGGTAGGTTTTGAGTGGGGAGAGTTTGATAAGCTTGGGTGTTGGTTGTTGATGTTGTCGGTAGATTCAGTGAAGAAGGTCTGATAAGGGGTTGGTTAGGCATTTTTGATTTGTTTCTTTTAAATGAAAAAAAAATTTTGGAATTAGGGCTAGAAGTCCTTCCTATCTAAACGAACAACGAACAGTGATTGGAATAAGTTATTATAATACTAGCAATGTATTTTATTATAATAATTTAATATTAATTTTATTTACTTATTCAATATTAATTTTATTTACTTAAATTTACTTTAAGAAAAATATTTATTAATGTAAGTTTTGAAGATTTGATTTGATTTTTTTTTTTTTGATGATTAATTATTAATTATTAATTATTTATTTTGTTGAAAAGGCTGTCGGTGTTTCAGTGATGAAACCCGAGTATTTTTATTTAAAAATAAAGTTGAAGTTATTTATTTAGTTTTTTTTTTTTCAGTATTTCGAAGTGAAATCTGAGTTTTTATATAAATTGTATTTATTTATATTTTTATTTTATTTTTTTTTTTTTTTTTTTTTTTTATTTTCAAGGATATTCCTTGTATTTGTTTGAAAAGTTTAAAGTTATTCTATTTATTTAATTGTGACTCACATTGGCTGGCTGCTTAATCCAATTTGCACTTGACACTTTGCACAACACTGATAACAGCTGGGTGTTATTGTCCTGGAAGACAGGCAAGCGGCCTGCTTGTTGTTGTTCCCTGGGAGGTGACGTAACTCGTCGCTAGGGATGATGTCAACTCGAAGCGATGTGTGCGTGGGCGTATGCTGGTTTCTTTCTTCGTAGGTGGGGTACAAAGATTTGAAAATCCCCGAATTTGAGTTTTAGTGGCCCAAATTCGTTACCCGATCCTACCGCGACTGCGCCAAATAAGTCTTGTGGTCGAGGGTGTAAGTTTTTTAAAAAGAACTTTAAGACTTATTACATTTTATTTGTTTATTGAAGAAAGATTACATACACTTGTAGTCACAGTCAAACAAGGATTTAAGTAGTTATTGTCGGTGATTTATAATTAAATCCCGAATTTAAGCAAACGCGTACAATGAACGTTTGGGTTTAATTGAAATGAGTTTACAACTTATATTGAATTTATATGGAGTTGTATTGAATTTGTCAGAGATTTAAATAAAATCCTGAATTTAAGAAAAGGGCGTTAGGGCATAGCCACCGGCCGACTTTAATGGAGCA
>JAKCPI010015475.1:0-10436 GCA_023213315.1 Euborellia annulipes
AATGTTCCACGAGCGAGTGAGCGGCCGACTTATATAGTAAAAGACCGCAGGCGTCAGCGTCATGACTGACGTCATGAAAGGTGCTTAGGTCCGCAGTAATCGCCACTATAGCTTATATATATATATAAATGTCTCTTCAATTTCTAGAAAGATTTTTCCAATTAAGGTGTGACAATCAAGGGGACGGGATTGACATTACAGTATTTTGATTTGGTAATATAGACAGAGACTGGGTTAAAAATATAGAAGGTGACAAATTTGGTTACAATTCACTAAAAGTAAAACAAAACTAGAAAGTTTTTTTTTTTTTAATATGTTTATATGACTTGCTATCGCAGGGACCGAAATGACACTAATGTGTAATTTTACTCAGCTGATCACCTAAAAAAATGTTGGTAAATTTAGTCAAAAATATGTTGTAAGATTACAATATAAGTATAATACATTACTAAAATATTAATATTACTAAAAAGTTTTGAGGTCTGAAATTCCCCGCCATCCACTTGACTTTACCATACAACCTGGCCCCTCACTTATATTTAATATTTAATAAAATTATTTATAATCATGTAGGGGGGGTTAGTTTTTGCATTTTTAGACTCCTGGGGGCCCACTGATTATGTATACAAAATTTGGTTGAGTTTGGTACAAGAGCCTATATTTTCATTTTTTGACCCTACACCCCCCCCCCCATTTTGGGCGGTTAGTTTTTGCATTTTTAGATTACTGTGGGCCCACTGATTATGTATACAAAATTTGGTTGAGTTTGGTACAAGAGCCTAGATTTTCATTTTTTGACCATACACCCCCCCATTTTGGGCGGTTAGTTTTTGCATTTTTAGACTTCTGGGGTCCCACTGATTATGTATACAAAATTTGGTTGAGTTTGCTCAAATGGCCTAGATTTTTAATTTTTAACCCCCCCCTCCACCCCCTTAATTTTGGGTCGATATGCACCAAAATCTAATCAGCTCTTAATCTCAATGGACCAAAACTACGTGTGAAATTTGGTTTCGATATTCACACTAGTTTTTGAGCTAGCTCGTCCACAAAAATTTGGTAACGCACAGACTAACAACAGACAACAGACTAACAGACATTTTGACAAAACAATTATTATCTCGAAAAATATAATTTTTTCGATGTTCACTTATTAGAGCTTTTTTGTAGACCGAAATGCCATGGTTTCGCTCAATTTTTTTAATCAAAATAGTTTCAGCCGTTTTTGAGATATTTCGAAAAAAAGAAGGAAAAAAACACTTTTTTCATGCACGATTACAATACTTGACCATACCCTGTATGGTAAAGTAAAAATTAGCAAAATCAGTCATTAGTTTCTTTATTTGGCGGGAATAACTGTTAAATGTAAATACATTTTTTGTTCCAGGTATACGATAAATTGTATTCAAGCGTTTTGCTCCAATTGTGCACCCCTGAGTTGTAATGAATGTCTGCATTATCCTATCTCATCTGAATTCAGCAGGCAACCCCTTGTTATACGCTTATCATTTGCGAGATTTCCAGGCAGCCCTGAAAAAATCTGCTATGTTCGTGTTTAGGGATCTGACCCGGAGCCACCACACGCAGATAGCTCAACTGGCGACGCACCCTGGAAATCCCCCCTGGTCAATTTAGCTGTGCGCCCGAGCTGTCCTACCTCACTCTACCTCCACATCTTAATGTGAGACTTCACATAAATATAAAGAAATTTTAAAAAGTAACAAATTAATCAAATATTTACAATCATGTACAATGTCCTGAAATGATTTTTTTAATTGTCACATTTTGGTTGATTTTGACCCACCAGCAGCCAAAAATGGTTGCCGGCACCTGTTAAGGCTAGGTGTAGTAAGTTACAAAAATAATATTTCTGTAGGAGGATTTGAAAATGTACACAGCTAATTTTAAGAGTATACATATATATATGTCGCAGTAAAAACCCGTTTTTAGTAAGAACGGGTTCTTACTAGTTAAAACGCGATTCACTGAATACCTTTGTGGCAACTAGAATTTACTGATGTTGGTTGAGTTTGGTTAAAAGGTCTAGAATCTTCATTTTTGACCTTCTCAAAAAATTTTTAAAGGAAAATGTCAAAAATTATATCTTCATTAGAAGCAAAGTTGTAGAGGATGTAATTTTTGACATTTTCGTTTAAAAACTTTTGTAAATAAACACCCAAAAGGGAGGCGGAAGGTCAAAAATGAAGATTCTAGTCTTTTGGACCAAACTCAACCATCATCATCCATGTGGTTTGCCACAAAGTATTCAGTGAAACGCGTTTTAACTAGTAATGACCCGTTCTTACTAAAAAACGGGTTTACTACAACATATAGTTATATATATTAACACCTATATATATAAACATGTTCGTAAAATGCCAAAAATAATGTTTTGACAATTTCATAATTAAATAATTTAATTTAATATTATATTTCAAATGGATGTAGAGAAACGCTTTTATTAATGGATTTTAATTTTAGTATTATCAATCGATTTATTAAAGACTCCAGTCTCTTAACAAAGAGTTACTCTAGACGTCTAGACAAATAGTCCAGTTAAATTGTGCTCAAAAGGGCCACTCGCGGGAAAGTTTTGGGGTAGTTTTGATTTCTTCCATCCTATATGTTTTTTGGTGTGCTGAATCCGAATCTGAGGTTTGCTAACAAAATTTCGTGACGGAACATTGCAAAAAGAAAAAAGTAAAAAATCTCATTTTTGGCGGTTTTTTGCTTATAACTCGAAAACTATCAACTTTTCGTAAATAACCTTCCTATTCAAAATGAAAGTACATAAAATTTCCTACAAATTTCATCATTTAGGTTTTTTTCTCCGACCAACCGTTCGGGCTCAAGCGCTAGTTGAAAATTGGCGTATTTTGTCTGTCTCCGCAAAAACTCACTTTTTCCACTCCAAAATTCAAATTTATTATTAAAGGCTGTCAATTAGTGAATTCCTCCTAGTTTTAAGTTGAATACAATGTAGACTGGTTTCAATTGTTATGCCATCTCCAGTACTAAAAAAAGTTGATAGTTTTCGAGTTATAAGCAAAAAACCGCCAAAAATTGAGATTTTTTTACCTTTTTTTTGCATTTTTTACAATGTTCCGTCACGAAATTTTGTTAGCAAACCTCAGATTCGGATTCAGCACACCAAAAAACATATAGGATGGAAGAAATCAAAACTACCCCAAAACTTTCCGGGTAAAAACACAATTTAACTGGACTAAAAATCGATCTGAAGAAACAGTCTCACTTCTCCAACATTTAATGGAAATAAAATCATTTTTTTGTCTTAATTTACCATATAGTCAAAATATTGATTAAAATTTACCAAATATTTTTTTCATTTTCATTGTTAATTTTTTCATTTTTACTTTTACGTTCATTTTTTTCCTAGTCAGCCCTCTTAGGCCCCCCTCCCCGTGACTGCGCCACTGCCTGTCATGGAAAATATTTTGGAAAATGTTTCGGTTTCTTATGTTAAGACATAGACATTGTTATAGATTTTAATTCTAAAGCAGAATAATCTTTGTCCCTTCATTTATAATTTTTTTTTTAATTTTTGTAGAATTTTCCTACATCAACTGTACATCACTTACCAAAAATACTTTATCTATTTCTATAAATGTTGAAAACAAAGTACTGGATCCGAAATGTTTAAAATCAGAGACTGAAACGCCGAATAAATCAACTCCAATCTTGAAAACAATCTCTTCAGGCATCTATAACCAATGTAGCACTGATATAAAGGTAGGCTTTATTAAGCTCTGATTATTTTTTGGTATATACCGTACACAAAAAGTACTTTATTATTGTATTTTTTTTTTATTTTTTTTCAAAAATCTTGAAAATGGCTAGGTATATCAATTTTGTTCAAATTTAATATTCTATTTAAATACCTCGAGGACTCGAAAAAAGGTTATATAAAGGTTTTAGTACAATTACATTTTAAAGTACTTTACTTTACAGCGAAGCTCGGTCGTCCGGGTACTTATCATTTATATACTCAACCCGTATAGAAAATATGCACAGCTAGGGTCTTAACCCCAGGCAGTACCAGTACATTCTATCATATGTGCCCATAATTATGAAAGTGGTCTAAGTCATTGATTGTTAGTTTCGAGATATTTAAAGTTTTATAAAATAAACAAGATTCGAATTCTGTATAATGAGACAACTAGAAATCCACTTAACGGTTCAATTTTATGCGATTTTTCAAAACCGACATCTTATTACTGTACTTTTTAAATGGATGGAACATAAAATATGAAAAAACTAATTTTTTAATTTTTTGACTTAGTCCACTTTCATAATTATGGACACATATATTCTTTCAATATCTTTTCCGGACTTTCGGATATCCCGACGAAGTCCCATAAATCTACGTAGATATTCTAAGAATATGCTTAGAAACATATAATGTCCACCTAAAAAATCTTCTACCGATATCTTGGGAATATCCCGAGGAATGTTCTAACAATCTTCTACAGATATCCTGGCAATAGTAATCCCTGCTCAGTGAGATTCTACATTAGGATTAATATTAACATGAGATTCAGTATTAGGATTAATAATGTTGTTAGAGGATTGAAAGTTCCAGGCTTTTAACATCTTATTCAAATTTTTTTTAGGAACAGAAAGAATTAAATCTAAATACGAAACGACGAATAAATTCTGGATATTTTGTTAATGGAGAAGAAAAGCAAGAGAACATTCTAAATGGAGATATGGAAATCGGGGATGATGATGTCTTCGAGGCACCAATCACGGAAATAATATCGAAAGAGCCCACATGAGATTATACATTAGGATAATGCATTTTGCATTATGGCACTATTGTTCAAATTAATATCATCTTCTTTGATTGAAATGACAACTAACTTGCCAAAAAGTTCTCTCTCTTATTTTGACACCATGTCATGAATTTTATTTATAATTCTTTATCAAGCGAAAATGACAATTTAATAATTGTTTTTTTAATATCGTTGATTGTTGATCTTTTGGTAATAATGAGCCGTTTTCCTGAAGTAGTCCTGTCAAATTGTGTTCAAATGAGAAAAGTTTTGGGGTAGTTCTGATTTTTTGCATATATATGTTTTTTGGGGCTCTGAATCCAAATCTGAGGTCTCCCACCAAAATTTCGTGACTCAACATTGTAGAAAATGCAAAAAAAGGTGAAAATTACCATTTTTTGGCGGTTTTTTTGCTTATAACTCAAAAACTATCAACTTTTCGTAAATAACCTTCCTAGTCAAAATGAAAGTTCATAAAATTTCCTACAAATTTCATTATTTAGGTTTTTCTCCGACCAACCGTTCGGGCTCAAGTGCAAAATCCATGTTTTCGACCTCGGCAGCCCTTCCGGATCACTCCAACAACTCACTTTTTTCTATATACCTATTCCCATTTTGACCATGATGGAGCACGTTTTCCACAAGATCATTCTATACATTTTTAAATTAGATTAAATTTGCTACAATTCAAACAAAGTCTCATCTGAATTGGATAAATGGTAACCCGTGTCACATTCTGGACATCTATAAAGTCTTAGATTAATAGATATCCAGCATTTTCCATGACAGGAAATGATCTTTTTTTTAAAAAATCGCAGTTTTTCCTTCTGAAAATGTAAACCACTCATCTTCGAAACTTGATTCCTGTCTCATTCTCTAGAAAATTTTGTTGACTTGAACGTTTACTTGGACTATTAATATATTTTGATAAGTCTTAGATTTACAGATATCCAGCATTTACCATGACGCATATGGAATCTCAGAAGTGTCATGGAAAATTCTGGATATCTATAAATCTAAGACTTTATCAAAAAAGTAGTCCAAGTAAACGTTCAAATAAATAAAATTTTCTAGAGAATGAGATAGGAATCAAGTTTCTAGGATGAGAGGTTATCATTTTATGAAGGTGAAATTGAGAGTTTTTTAAAACTTTCAACCCTTCCCCCTAGTAGCACAATGTTTCAAACTATATAGTAACTATATAGTGCCTATATAGATTTCGAGAATCTATATAGTTACTATATATATAGTTTGAAACATTGTGCTACTAGGGTCATTGCAACACTGATTACCACTTATCCAATTAAGATGAATCTTTGTTTGAATTATAGCAAATTTAATCTAGTTTAAAAATGTATAGAGTGGTTTTGTCGAAAACGTGCTCCTTCGTGGTCAAAATGGGAAAATATCCAAAAAAGTGCGAGTTTTTGGTGATCCGGGGGCTGCCGAGGTCAAAAACGTGGATTTTGCGCTTGAGCCCGAACGGTTGGTAGGAGAAAAAACCTAAATAATGAAATTTCTAGGAAATTTTATGAACTTTCATTTTGAAAAGGAAAGGTTATTTACGAAAAGTTGATAGTTTTCGAGTTATAAGCGAAAAACCGCCAAAAAATGGAAATTTTCACCTTTTTTTGTATTTTCTAAAATTTCGACACGAAATTTTGGTGGGAGACCTCAGATTTGGATTCAGCGCCCCAAAAAACATATTAGTATGCAAAAAATCAGAGCTACCCCAAAATTTTCCTGATAAAAACACAATTTGACTGGACGAAATTCTTACTAGCAGCCCTAGAGGTACGGTAGGGACAGACATTATCTAATGTCCATTTAGATACCTACGTGTAAAAGAAGGTATCAAAAAAATGTTCTTGACTGAAGACATAGTGCCAGGAGCAAAATTAAAAATTTGCAAATCTCAAAGAGAATAATGTATCAACATTAAAACGTTGGCTATCTTGCCGTAATTTAAAAATTTCCGGGGGGGGGAGTAATTAATTGACAGGTCAGTAAGCAGGATATTTATTTTATAGCGGTATTTTAAATAACTTATAAGTTTAAAACTTATTTCAGATGGTAATTAACACAATTTATTTATTGATGAATTTTATTATAATAAGTAACAAATAAAGGTTGTATTTTGTAATCAATGTACATTTATTATTAAGTCCTTAGTTTATTATTTAGTGACTGTGACATTGTTTGGTAATTAATTTATTACACCACAAATTGTAAAGAAAAACACACTGCCCCGCAAAAAAGTGGCGCACTTGGAAAATTTCAATTTTTTTCCTTTCATATCGTTATTTTTTACTTTAAATATTATTTATATTCAAATTTATCTAAATACTGATAATTTGTAATAGTTTAATAAAAAAAAAAACAATATTAAATCTAAAAAACAAATTTATTAAAAAAAATTACATTTTTGACGAAAACAAAGATTTATATTTTTCATTTTTTTTTTTTAATTAAAACTTTTAATACCGAGTATTACCACCTCTTACTCTTATTACTTCCTCTAATCTTCTTGGCATACTCTTAATTAAGTTTGCCACCACCTCCTGTGGTATTTCTTCCCAAGTTTTAACTAAAGCAATTCTTAGCTCCGGCAAGGTGGTAGGTGGGTTAATTTTTCTTTTAATGCGCCTTGAGAGCTCATCCCATAGGTGTTCGATGGGATTCAAATCTGGACTTCGTGCGGGCCACTTGAATGTTGGTATCCCGACTTCTTTCAGATAGTCAGCGGTAATGCGGGCGGTATGTGGCCGAGCATTGTCATGCATAAACATGAAATTTTGTCCAATAAAGTGAGCATATGGCACAACATAATGTTCCAAAATATCATTACAATATGAATGGGCATTTAGCGATACTCTGGAGCAAACATGAAGGTCTGTCTTTGCCTCTAAAGATATGCCACCCCATACCATCACTGATCCACCCCCCAAATTGAACTCTATGGGTAATGTTACATTGTGCGTAACGCTCCCCGGGTCTTCGGTAAACAAAAAGACGGCCATCTGGTCCAAATAAATTGAACCTGGACTCATCTGAAAACAAAACGTTACTCCAGTCGGACTCTGTCCAGAGACGGTGTTCTCTGGCAAAGGCAAGGCGGGCTCTTCGGTGTTCCACAGAGAGCAATGGTCCTGTCGCTGATCTTCTGGGACGTAAATTTGCCTGAGCTAATCTTCTTCTAACTGTATCAACACTAATTGAAACATTTCTAACTGTACGGAGGGTCTGAGCCATCTCGGAAGCAGATGCGTTACGATGCGCAACGCATTCATGACAATAAATCAGTCATCAATCGGTCTTGTTGCCCTCGGACGACCTGATCCTTGTCTTCTGGTACAACGACCAGTCTCTCGATACCTTTTGATAGCCCTACGGACGGTGGTTTCAGGCAAACCTAAAGTGCGGGCAGCATAGCGTTGACTTCTTCCTTCATCCACTAAAGCTAGCGCTCGAGCCACTTGTTCTGGTGTAATCATTTTGTTTTTGAATTTATACAACTAATACGATGTCTATCAATAAGAATTTCAATCGTAAATGAGATTAATTTTATTCAATAGAAATTACATTGAATAAAAATGTAACTTGAAACTTTTGTAATTTAATCTTGGATTTGATAAATTTTGAATAGATAAAATTTCAACGCTTTAAATTGTTGTTTTTTTTATTAAACTATTACAAATTATCAGTATTTAGATAAATTTGAATATAAATAATATTTAAAGTAAAAAATAAGGATATGAAAGAGAAAAAAATTGAAATTTTTCAAGTGCGCCACTTTTTTGCGGGACAGTGTGTTTTCCTCTGGATATAATTTATACGAAGTACAATTAGCAAAACTACAATGTTTTGTTGGTATTCTGGTTAAAAAAAAAATATTTGTTTAATAATTTTAAATAATCAAGTTTTACCACTTAAATAGTCATTAAATGAGGCATAAATAATGTTTGTCCCTACCACAAGTCCTGCCTCTAGTGGCTAATTGGATCATTGCTCTAAGGAAAAAGGCTCATTACAGTTGAACTTGGGTTTGTGTAACCTTTATAAACGGCACTAAGAACTTCCTCACCATAAACCTTCTACAAGAACATTTTCGATCTCTTAAATAGGGATATTTCTGATTTTCTTCTCTCTACCTCTTTTATGTGGAAAAGATCATGTTTTTACCCCCTGAAGTGCTTTTCAATGTTGATTTTTTTTTCTATGAAAATATTTCATTGACATTTTATATAAAGATTGTATTTTGATTTATATATGTATGATTATTTTTGGCTATTAATAAAAATTATTATTATTTTTTAATTGTATTCCTTTGATTTCTAAAAACCTACATAAATAGGACATAATAATTCACTTACTTTAAACAGTTAACTGGCAATTCGTAGGTTGGAATTCAGAGAGCGCAGGCATTAGATCATATTTATCCAAGTTCGACTGGATATAAAGCACAGATCATAATATTTTTTGAAAATTAAATATACAATTAAATGTAACAAATAAGAGTGAAAAGGAAAACACTTAAACACCGTGTTAAATCATACGACCAATGGCAACGTTTCGTCAATTTATTGTGGCTTCATCAGGCTCTTAATCAAATTATTTTAAAACACTTTGTCATTCAATTTTTTCTTGCCAATTAGATAGAATACGACATCTACATAAGATTAAATTGAAAGTTTTTTTGCCGAGAGTAGCAGAATTTTTATATATTGAAGGAGACAATAAAAGAGTGTGTCTTCTGCTGGAATTATAAATTTTATTTATAACGAGACTATAGTTTCGAGGGCTTTGCCCCCTTCATCAGTCTATTACAATTGATTCACAGGAATTAATGTATGAATGGAAAGTGAGATTTACACGTGGTCTGGGTAAATTATGATTTACCATTTATACTTGTTTCATTTTTTTGGCTGTAGGTGGCGGTATTGGGGTTTTTATTTGCGCGAGCTATTTTTAAGATACGGCTTTCCGAAAGTTCGATTTTCCGATTTAAGAATTTTTCTGGTGAGTTATTGTATGATTTTAAAATTTCTAAAGATTCGAAGATACTAATTTTTAGGGGATCGTGTTCTGATCTAATTAATTTAATATTTGATTCGTCTGGAAAACAATGTTTCTCGGAGATTAAATGGTTTACAATTGCGCTATGACCAGAACCTCCATTAAAAATTCTTTTGTGTTCCGAAATGCGTGTGTTTTAAAGCTCACTTTCCATTCATACATTAATTCCTGTGAATCAAAATAGTTCTAGCCGTTTTTGAGATATTTCGAAAAAAAGAAAGAAAAAACACTTTTTTCATGCACGATTACAATACTTGACCATAAAGTAAAAAATAATTAGTAAAATGCCTCCAAAAAATCGAATATGTGTAATTCGTTATCGGTTCGGTTAAGATTTATTCAGTTCGATTCGTATATCTTCATTTCGGGCTGGTTTTAACTCAATTAGGTTGGCTTCAACTTAAATGCTAGCCCATATATGAAGATATCTCGAAAAGTAAATAAAATCTAGAAAAATTGTATTCTTTATTTTCGTCTTATTTTGGTTAGTTCTATAAAAATCCACTGTCAGATTATGGAGCCATAAAACCTATAAAAAATATTATATATGGTATTCACCTTCGATGT
>JAKCPI010015476.1:0-17960 GCA_023213315.1 Euborellia annulipes
TCATTATTTAATACAATTTACAGATTTTATTTTATTAGTTAATTTCATATTATGATTGAAAGAAATCATATCAGACATATACACGCAGCAATTCAAATATTAAATGAAACAAAAAATCTGGTGTGACTAGTCGCACGGCCAAAAACTTTTATACCTTCCGTATTTGAAAGTTTGGCACTGTAGTTATCACAACAGATTTTTTGTAACGACATGAGTTAAAATATTTTATTTTTTTACTTTCTCTTACCTATGTATATATGTAATATATATATAGAGAGAAAGTATTGGTTTCATGTCAAAAATTCGATGTCGAGATTTTGATGGATCTTCACGTTTTGAGGTCCCCTGAGTCCAAAAAGTGGTTTTCGCGACATGGTCTGTCTGTGGGTGGGTGGGTGGGTGGGTGTGTGGGTGTGTGGGGTGGGTGTGTCTGTGTTCAATTTTAAGCATGAAGGAATTGAGCTATGAGGCTGAAATTTTATATTTAAGTTAAACACCCCCCCGGGGCCGACAAAATAAGCTTTTAATCAAAATCGGCCAAAGAGTACTAGTACTTTACTGATGTACTTTTTCAGTTTTTTTCGATTTTCTCAAAATTCGCTCTAACGATTTTGATTAAAATTCAAAAATCATTTATTTTTTAGATGCTCTTTCAACTGTATATTCTCGTTTTGCCCTCAAAATTGTTTGAAGCACACTTTACTCTTGTGCTTCATAGGAAAGATAGGAGAAATGGTTGCCATGGTAACAAAATATAAATATTTTCCCATACTTATAAATTTTTTACATCTGAATTCAAATATTCACTACTTGGACCCCAATATATACTGTAAATAAATATACAGTATTCTCTTATTTTTTTTTTTTGCTTTCGTTTCCTTTTCTAATAGAAGATTCAAATGAAAAGATTCGCCTCTATATTTTTTTACTTTCTCTTACCTATGTATATATGTAATATATATATAGAGAGAAAGTATTGGATTCATGTCAAAAATTCGATGTCGAGATTTTGATGGATCTTCACGTTTTGAGGTCCCCTGAATCCAAAAAAGTGGTTTTCGCGACATGAGTCTGTCTGTGGGTGGGGTGGGTGGGGGGGTGGGTGTGTGGGTGTGTGTTCAATTTTAAGCATGAAGGAATTGAGCTACGAGGTTGAAATTTTATATTTAAGTTAAACACCCCCGGGACCGGAAAAATAAGCTTTTAATCAAAATCGGCCAAAGAGTACTAGCACTTTACTGATGTACTTTTTCAGTTTTTTTCGATTTTCTCAAAATTTGCTCCAACGATTTTTTTTTAAATTCAAAAATCAATTATTTTTTAGATTCTCTTTAAAATGTATATTCTCATTTTGCAATTGAAATCTTCTGAAGACCACTTTACTCTTGTATTTCATAGGGAAGATAGGAGAAATGGTTGCCATGGTAACAAAATATAAATATTTTCCCATGCTTATAAATTTTACATCGAATTCATATGTTCCGTACTGTCGGGAACTAAATATATGTCGACACAAAAAATCTGGTGTGACAAGCACAGAACACAACTTTCGATTACCGAAGGTAAGAGAAAGTTGTGTGCTGTGCGCCAGTCACACCTGATTTTTATTCTTGTATCAAATCATTATATAGGCCCTACCAAGCGCACACATTTAACAAATGTGTGTTTATTTGTTGGTGGGTCAAACACCAGTCGAATTCTTTAAATATAAAATTAATTAATAATTATATTTTTACATATTTGTCTTTACTTCTCTTATCTCTTTCGAGTCTGAACCTGTTTGGATTCTCTTTGTTTTCTTAAAGAAATTATTCTATAATCTCACTTTACTTTTAGAAAAGGGGCATTTTTATAATTATCGTTCTTATTTCAAGGATAATTAATGAATTCAAATATATTCTTATTACCCTCTTTATCTCTCCTCTATCTTAAGGCCTTATTCCCTTTTTATTAAATATAAAAATCTGGTGTGACTAGTCGCACAGCCAACAACTTTTTTTGTACCTTCCGTATTTGAAAGATTTTTTTGTAACGATATGTACTTTTAGTTCAGGTAGAACAGTACAGTGCAATTAGATTCATTTTTTTTTTATTTATTTACTGCCAGTTTCAAAATTAGTTTCGGGTGCCGGAGCTCGGTCGTTTTTTACTTTCCCTTACCTCTATATATATGTTAATATATATAGAGAGAAAGTATTGGATTCATGTCAAAAATTCAATGTCGAGATTTTGATGGATCTTCACGTTTTGAGGTCCCCTGAATCCAAAAAAGTGGTTTTCGCGACATGGTCTGTCTGTGTGTGTGCGCTGTGAACAAAATATCTCAAGAACATATTTGCCAGATGTTTAAAAAGGATAAGCCTTTAGGATTGATTATTAAATTTCTATATATTTATTTATTTATTGTCCATCTCAAGGGAAGTTTTTATATTATTTTTTTTATATGTAATCCATCCAACACAAATAGAGAGGGGGTGGGGGGGGGGGGTTGCTGGTGGTAGTAGTCAGTGCTACTTTGAAGGGAAAAGGGCCCGACTATCCAATAAAAAAGTTTCTTATCATTCATTAGTGCTTGGCAAAACTTGAAGGTATAAATAAAGATATTTCTAATTCAGTTCACTTAAAGAATACATCCGTTTTAAAATAAGATCAATCAACAACATAATTGTGACTGATTTAGGGCAAAGTAAAAAAAAAAATTATTCCCATTTTTTGTATATAAATGAACATTATTTTCAAATATGAATTTGTAATGCCCATGTAGATTTATTATATTTATAGATTATAATATTAGATAAATATTTAATAATGAGGAAAATTATCAACTAAATTATTTATAATAAATTTATTATTAATTGTGATTATGAGTATTGACATATAAGTCATTAGAATTAATCATAATTGCCGGCTAATTTGATTAATTATATTTATTTATAAATAATTAATAGATTAAATAATTATTTAATGGGAAAACTAATCACCTGAATAATTTTTCTTTTATTAGAACATTATAAATAAATCGGATTTAGAAGAGATGTTTATATTAAAACAATTTTTCCTATTCAAACAAGTCTCATAATTTGAATGACTTATTAATTATAAAGAATGAATGGGGATCCCAAGTGCAGAAAAAACAAAAATAAAAAAGTTGGTAGATTCGATCTAATAATTTCTGGAAATATATAATTATATATTTATACTGTCTCTGTGTGGGTGTGAGTCTGTATCTATTATTTTGAACTCAGGGCCTCAAAACGTGATTTCCATAAAAATATTTTCAATTAATGCAATACTTTCTCTCTGTATATTTAAAAATTCCTCTTTTTTGTTCTTTCTGTTTTTCTTTTACCTACTATAATAATTTTCTCCGAAAGTCCCTGGCCCGCGAAAAAGCTTAACAAAATGCTTTCAAATAATATCTGAATAAGAACGTTTCTTTGATCATATAGGTTTTGTGCCTTCTGAAAAAGAATTTATTTAAATATTAATTTTCCTCTAATTATCTTTTGAATTTCAATATGAATTATTAAATTAGGATCCAAGTTTCCTTCTCTAAAATGGATCTCATCTCTCCATATATACATAAATGTATAATTAAAAGAGAACGAGGGAGATAAAAATATTTTCAATCCTATAAATTACAGGTTGATCAAAAAAAAAATCAAAAAGAAAAAGAGAGGGAATTTTAAGGAAGAAGAATCGATCTCTCCCAGGAGAGAAAAAAGGGAGAGTTTGAGAATGCTAATTATGAAAAGAAAACGAGCTCCAGCCCTAAAATCTACCCTTATCGGTCATACCAAACATAATTATAATAATACTACGTCATCACTTAAATACAAACAGGGGACAGAGAAGCTCTAGTTACTTACTTATCCCACATTGTTCGTTTGTTTTTTTATAATTGCCAATTTAAATATAATATTTTTATTTATTTAGGCGGGAATGAACCTCCCCCTTTTCTAGTATTTAATTCTCCAATTGCGTTCGTTAAACTAACAATCTCACAGGTTCTTAGATCCGATATCCGCTCCCTATTCTCATTTCTTAATTTCTCTACTCATTCATTCTAATCTAACTTAATGGTTTCTATTTTTTTACTTTAAATTTTTTCCCCTAAATAACAATTAATAACAATTAAAAAAAACGCGTTAAAAAGCATTCAAATCTTATTTAAGAATTTTTTAAGTAGATAGGATGATGTCCGAAAAATTCCAAGAAAGTATAGCTTATATTGGGTGTAGACATTAATTAATAAATAAAATATTTGGAAATAATCTATTTCATCAACAACCCTTGCTGAAACATATATAACATATTATGTAGTTGACAAATAGTAGTCCTGTTATAGGATAACTATTATAGGACCTATAATAATAGCATTTACATACATGATTAATATTTATTTAAAAATAAATTAATGTCATCCTTTATTTGTATTAAATTTTATTTGAATAAGATATTAATATTAATAAATCTTTTCTAGTATTTAATTCTCCAATTGCGTTCGTTAAACTAACAATCTCACAGGTTCTTAGATCCGATATCGCGCTCCCCTATTCTCATTTCTTAATTTCTCTACTCATTCATTCTAATCTAACTTAATGGTTTCTATTTTTTTACTTTAAATTTTTTCCCCTAAATAACAATTAATAACAATTAAAAAAAACGCGTTAAAAAAGCATTCAAATCTTATTTAAGAATTTTTTTAAGTAGATAGGATGATGTCCGAAAAATTCCAAGAAAGTATAGCTTATATTGGGTGTAGACATTAATTAATAAATAAAATATTTGGAAATAATCTATTTCATCAACAACCCTTGCTGAAACATATATAACATATTATGTAGTTGACAAATAGTAGTCCTGTTATAGGATAACTATTATTATAGGACCTATAATAATAGCATTTACACACATGATTAATATTTATTTAAAAATAAATTAATGTCATCCTTTATTTGTATTAAATTTTCATTTGAATAAGATATTAATATTCAATAAATGCCGACGATTGGTACGTGGCTAGTCATAATAAGTTTTTTGTGCATGTAAAATTTTTGGTGGGCCATCTCATAGCCTCCGGGAATCGAACCAGGGATTTCCAGCCGGGGTATCGGTGAACTTCCCTTTGCACCAGGCCAGCGATCCCTCAACCACACTCACAAATACTCGTTTCCACCATTATTCCTATGACTAGTCAAGTCCGAATTTATTGGATATTAAAATTTTATTCAAATGAATAGGTCTCGAAAACTATTTAACTATAAATAATCTCACTACCCTTTTGTTTTGCCGCTTACAGTATGGGATTAGAACAGAGTCTTCTGCTAATTATGTAGATAAATGTAAGCCAATTGCAAAAATGAAATGAGTATTTTTTGGTGTGGTCAGAGGGTCCGGTGGACTGGTGCAAAAGAAAACAACTGAATCTCCAATAAAGCTGGAGATCTCGGGTTCAATTTCCTGGGCCCAATTAGCCTATCAACAAATAAACATATTCAGAAAAATCTGGTGTGACTGGTGCACAGCACACAACTTTCTCTTACCTTCGATAATCGAAAGTTGTGATCCGTGCTTGTCACACCAGGTTTTTTGTGTCGACATATATTTAGTTCCCGACAGTACGGAACATTTGTTTTTTTTTTTTTTTTTTTTTTTATTCAACCAGCATTCCCAATACAATCTTAAACAATAAAGATTTTAATATCATATTTTAAATAAATTATTTATTAAACCATGGTATAAAATCCTTAAAAAAATTGATAAGAAAAAATGGGGGAAAAATTGTAGAAATAATTCAGATGTAAAATTTATAAGTGTGGGAAAATATTTATATTTTGTTACCATGGCAACCATTTCTCCAATCTTTTCCATGAAATTAAAGTGGTCTTCAGAATATTTCAATGGCAAAATGAGAATATACATTTTAAAGAGCATCTAAAAAATAATTGATTTTTGAATTAAAAAAAAAAAAATCGTGGAGCAAATTTTGAGGAAATCGAAAAGTACTGAAAAACAACATCAGCAAAGTACTAGTACTCTTTGGGCGATCTTGATTTAAAGCTTATTTTCACGCTCCCGGGGGATGTTTAACTTAAATATAAAATTTCTACTTCCTAGCTCAATTCCTTCATGCTTGAACATACATAGACAGACCATGTCGCGAAAACCACTTTTTTGGATTCAGGGGACCTCAAAACGTTTATATCCATCAAAACCTCGACATCGAATTTTTGACATGAATCCAATACTTTCTTTCTCTCTATATATATTAACATATATACAGAGGTAAGAGAAAGTAAAATCTTGTAAAAAAAAAAAAAATAAATAAATAAAATAAAACGAATAAACTTTTGAATTTGAAAGATAAAATTTGCGAAAATTATAGCCATTTAATAATTGTGACATCATATATCTATTTCAGACAAAAAACTTTTTCAACTGTCTATTCGCTTTGATATCTGAATATTTTTAGGCTATTTGATTATTTAGCTTTTATATCCTCACTCAACTTAAAACTCATGAAAGAGAGAATAAAAAGAAAACGAAATAAATATCTACTCTGGTATAAACGTTACCTGAAGAATTAAATTTTTCAGAAATATAAGAGAAAAGGATAGAGAGATAGAAACTCAATTCTCTAAGGAGTATTTGAATCCTTTGGGAATGTCGCATTAATCACATCGCAAAGAGAGAAAGAGAGAGAGAGATAGGAATGAGAGGGTGAAGGGGTATACACTGTGGCAAAAGATTCTCAGGGGAGAGCGCACGAGTCGTCATAGCAACGAATGTCTGTCTTTCCTTAGTAAGAGAAATTTTATTATTTTTAAGAAAAAATAATAAAATTAATATTTGATTTCAATTAATTGTAGATGATAATCTCTTTAGTCTACCTTTATGTTGGTATCCAAATGGCTTAAATAAAATCATATGACTGCCTGGGATCCGAACCCTCGACCCTTGGTATACAAGGCAGACGCGCTGCCAACTACGCCAAGCCCGAGGGCTAGTATACAGAAAATAGAATTCGAGATGAAATTTATAAACATAGAAAAATATTTACATTTTGTTACCATGACAACCATTTCTCCTATCTTTCCTATGAAATACAAGAATAAAGTGTGCTTCAACCGATTTCAACGGCAAAATGAGAATATACATTTTAAAGAGCACCTAAAAAAATAATTGATTTATGAATTTTAATCAATCAACTATATCCGTGATTTATTATCTGTCGGATAAGTTAGCTAATTTACTAGAGCTGAAAAAACCGACCTTTAATCTCGACGACAGGTCCACAGACAGAGGGGGGCAGGGGTGACTATATCCCCGGGGTCCGGGCCATCCGAGGGGGCCCGTGCCCTTTGCGCTCCAACCTTAAAATTCTTAAAAATAAAATTCATGGTTAAAATTTCAATTGAAAAAAATCACTTTCTTGAAATTTTTTTTCCTAAGCGGGCCTGGGCCCTTTAAGCACAAATTTTATACTTATACAAGTCAGCCCGTCGAGAAAGCGTAGAGGTCCTGCTTCGACTCCAGGGTGCGCTATTATTATTACTGTTTAGGGAATTTTAACAAATTTTTAAATAACTTTTTATTTAAATATTATAAGCTATGTTTAAATCTTTCAAAAACTGTGAAAAAAATTGTTGGTAGGCCACAATATTCTTTTTACAAACTAAAAAAAGCTTTTAGGGAGGGTGGGCTCTTATTGTTATGTAGCCCCGGGGCCCGTCAAGTCTGTCTGCGGCCCTGCTCGACGATAATCGTCTTTATTCGTAGTTAATCAAATCAACACCAGTACTACGAAATAAAAAATATTAATTTCTTTGTATAAATAAAAAAAACTTCAATCTATCTATCCACTTGAAAGATATTTTCTTTATTTTATTTCCTCTTCAAAACGTGGAAAGTAAATTTCTCTCTGAACAAATTAGTTTCTTTGTATATTATTTTTATCACCTGATGGAGCGTTTATTAGATAATTGCAAAAAAAAAAAAAAATAAGTATAGGCTAGTTGTTGTTGTTGTTGGAGGTTGTTCTAGAGATTAGATAAACCCTCTGACAAGTGTCATCTCTCTCTCTCATCCCTTCTCGTTCTCTCAACTTTTATACTTTTATTAAGATGAGTATAAAAAAAGACAGAGTGTCTGTTAGTTGCTCCCCTCTCCTTCTTCTTCTTTTACGTCAGATGGGGGTGGGGGTGGCTAATCTCGTGGCATTATTCATGCAGGAGCCCCAAACGAAGAAGGGAGATGGGGTTCCCGAGGGATTCCCCGGGCGCCAGATGAGCGCCACCAAGATGTCTTACTCGGGTGGCGGTTCCTCTTCCTCTTCTTCTTCTGAGTATTCTTCTTCTTCATCTTCTTCTCTTCTTCATCTTCTCTCAGTAGAGAAGCGAACATATCGCCTTAATAAGCCGCATATGAGAGCAAAAGAGAGAGGCGATATATAATTTTAATCGGATCTTTAGAAAAAAGTCAAAACTGGAATATAACAATAGGGAATAGGAAATATGAGCGCTCTTGGGTGTTTGCCGATGGCGAACACGAGTGTCCCGTGCTAAGACTGACATTTCTTCTTATTCTGTTATTTCAATCTTTCTTTCCGAACAAGTAACAAACCGACCTATATCGACTCCCATTCACTTATTAATATCTCAATCTAACCTTGACTCGAATAGCCGTTGGTCCTTATTTAATGGCAAGAAAACTTACACAATTGTATCATTCAACTTTTTGAGGAGTTTTGTTGACACACTTTAGCTCTCAAGTTGTTGGAATATCTGACCGAAACGTCAGCTTGAATTGGCTTTATAAATCTAGCTACAATTGCTCATTTTTTCATTCCTTACTACAGATCTACCTCAATTATCGGGGATAATGGAAAAATAACAAATAGCATTTATGAGGATGAATAAAATGACCATAATTATAGATTTAAATGTTATGTTTAACTTCTCGCGTCTTCAAAACCATGGCGTTAATGGTCTCAGTAGCTGATGCGCCCAAAAGTCTCAATATCAATCAATCAATCAGACTCTAATTTTGAAAAACATCTCAATTTCATCTTTCTGTGCAAAAGATCGCAACCTTTGCTCCACTTGGGCTCTTATAAATATTAATGAATAACTTAAATTAAATCATAATTTGTTTATTTTGTGTATAAACCAAATTCGCAGTAGTTCGGTTCTTGTGATTACTATGGTCGCGATCGCTAGTTACCCGAACTAAGATTGGCATTTCTTCTTCTATGCCAGACTTTCACCAACATCAGGCTGTTGCTTATACATGTACTGTATTTAGGCCATGAGTTTAAATAAATTCAAATTTCTAGTTACAACCAATTTGTTTTTCCCCAACCTATTATATGCTAGGGAGGATGTCTAATTTTGAGGAGGGATTCTCTCAGCACTCCTTTTGAAAGTGCTTCATTGAGAGGGGACTTTCTTTAGATCCCTTTTATAGGACGGGATGTCACATCAACTCCCTCTTCTTGTAGAGTTGCCTTGGGAATATTTTGATGGAGTCCGATGCTCCAATCTAGGGCATACTTGAGGATTTGTTTACAATAAATAAATATTTTTATTTAATAAAAAACCGGGATGCCTGGCATAAACCACCAATGCTTCAGGAAAGCAAGCTAGTTTCTCGGCGGAACCTCGGGAAATCAGCGTGTGAAATGTTCCTGATGTCTATTGACACAATAATTTAAATAAACATTTATATATCGAGAGGACGGAATTCAAAAAAAATATTTCAAAAAATATATTCATAAAACATCTAGTCTGAAATTAGTTCTTTTTTTCTTCTTTGGTCTCTATTCATTAATTTATACAAAAGAACAAAATGAAGGTGTGAATGACAAAAGAAAGAAGAAAGACAAAAGGACAAAGAGCAACAAAAGAAAGTCACAACAACAACATTTCAAAATGTTCATCTTTTGCTTTTGTTTTATTTCGGGGTAAATTTTATGTTCCACTTTTATAGTTAAAAAGAACAACGAACAAATTCTCGTCTGTTTAATTATTGTAATATTATTATCGAAATTAAAATGGTATTCTGTTTAGTTAAACGAACAGCTTGTTTGTTGATGTCTCTTTTTTTACCCAAAAGCAAAGAGGAATTTTTTTTAAGAAATTGACTTTTATTTTTTACTTTCTCTTATCTATATATGTTATATATATAGAGAGAGAAAGTAATGGATTCATTTCAAAAATTCCTGGTCGAGATTTTGATGGATATACACGTTTTGAGGTCTCATGAATTAAAAAAAGTGGTTTTCGTGACATGGTCTGTCTGTCTGTCTGTGTGTGTGTGTCTGTATGTCTGTTTGTGTCTGTGAACAAAATATCTCAAGAACCAAAAGAGCTATGAGGTTGAAATTTTATATTTAAATAAGGTACCCCACTGGGATATGACACTAGACTTTTAAACAAAATCTGCCAAAAAGTACTTTACTGATGCAATTTTTCAGTTTTCTTTCGATTTTCTCAAAATTCACTCTAACGATTTTGATTAAAATTCAACAATCAATTATTTTTTAGATTCCCTTTTAAAATGTAGATTCTCATTTTTCCATTGAAATTTTTTGAAGCACTCTTTACTCTATTATTATTTGAAATAATCGGGGTCCCCATTTATTTACTCGAGATGCTTACGTGCTCGAAGACACACACAGCTCAAACCCAACCGGCATCTGGCCTGGTTGCCATGGTAACAAAATATTACAATATAAATATTTCCCCATGTTTATAAATTTTACATGCCCTCGGGGGGTGGGGTAGAGGTTAGCGGGCTACCTCCTATTCTAAACGTTGCGGGTTTGGGCCCCCAGCCAGTCGATAGTTTTTATTTTACAAATGGAATCCATATTTTCATAAGAAATCCTTTTATATTTATTTTATAATTTATTGTTTAATTTAGTTGGATGGGTGGGGGTGGGGGGAGGGGGTGTGTGTGTGGGTGGGGGGGAGAGAGGGGGAGAGAAAAGGAGAAAAGAAAAAAAAAAAAAAAAAAAAAAAAAATCTTGAATTGAAAAAAAATCTGGTGCGACCAGTCACACCAGATTTTTTCTGGTTTGGTTGACTCCTAAGAAGGTGCTTTTCACTTTTATGTTTCTATGCCTTCACAAACTCTCCGAGTCTTTAAAAAGTAATCAGATTTTTGTGATCTTAATTTAATTTTTTTTTTTTTTTTTATTTAATTTATTTGCTAATTAATCCATTATCTATCTATACATAGTAACTTTTATTTAAATTAATCTCTGCAAAGGTTGCTTCCTCAAATGGACCCCAATGACGTGTAATCGTTGAAGTGTATCATTGAGATTGAGAGTAAATTATTCTAATCTCCCATAGAACGTGTCTTTGCCTCTCTTAAGAAGACTATTGAAAAAGTTTAAAATCTTATAATTATCTTATTAAAGGAACATACTACCCTTTCTTTCAAAAGACGACTTAGTAATATATTCCCTCTTCATAAGAGCCCCATGAGTTTGAAATCCATTCTCATTTGAAATTTTGTTTTCATCAAATTTTATTATTTATGAAAAAAAAAACTGACCGTTTTTTTTTTTTTATTTAAAAAACATTCACACTTTTTTCTCATTCACACAGTCTTTTCGGCAACTTAGGCCATATAAGACTTGACGATAACCGTTATTTCATGAAAATATCTATTGGGGATCCAGGCATTTCTATTTAAGCCATTTGGTATCCAAATGGCTTAAATAAAATCATCGGATTCCCTGGGGTCCGAACCTGCGACGTTTGGTATACGAGGTTAGCACGCTAACCTCTACACCAAGCCCTGAGGGCGTTTTTTGTATTAAACTAACCTCTAAAGCGGTAAAGCAGTAATCGGCCCCTTGGAGTCTTAAAATATATTCTCGCACCTCCTAAAATCTGAGGTCCAAAAAAAATGTCATCACTTTCACATTTGTATATTTTCTGGTCTATCTATTGCGTTAAGAAAATAAAATTATAAAAATTTTTAGATAGATTTCGACTATCACCTCTCAAAATACTTTCCCCCCCTGGGGAAAAACCTAAAGAAAGAACGTCATCCTCAAATTATTTCATTGGGAATATTCAAAAAGTCCTTTTTGGAGCGAAGTTCTTTTAGGTATCTTAGATCGAAAGTCCTTAAGAAAATGCTATGTACAATCGAGTCATTTAAATTGTTAATTTAAATGAATTGGTAGCCAATACCTAAGAACTATTCTTTCTTTGAACGCGAAGCGAGATCTCTATATCTAAAAGCCTGATTAACTTAAAACAAAAGAGGTCCAGCGTATAAAGCAGTTAAGATTTAATCCTAATTGAAAACCATTCAAATTCAACTCATGGTAAAAATTTATCAAACTTAGTGAATACTTACTTACTTTGGGGATGGAAACGAAAACCCAGCCCAGTATCATTCCCTCTTTATCGTGTTCACAACGTGTCAATGTCTGACGCAAATGGCTAAAGAACGCGAGGTCTTTAAAATACTTCGTCTTGTCTTATACTTGATTTGATTACTATTGGAATTAGGGAAAAAAGGTTGGGAACCACTGACTTAAGCCAATATTCCTTTAAAAAATATTTCAATCATATTATAGTTTTCATAAAAAAATTTTTCTTTTTTTTTTTAATCAAATAAGATATACATCATTCCAATAATAATACGAGATATTATAATTTTCAAGAAAAACTGGTCTTTTTTTTTTAATCAAATCAATATTTTCATTAGGGGAATAGAGATATTTGCTATCTATGGTCATTAATTAATGGCAACAGAATATATATAGAGGGCGGGAGGGGGGTGCATAGATGGGGTGGGATGGGGCCTCATAAGGGTGGGGAGTTCAACTTTGCAAATATATATATATATATATATATATATATATATATATATATATATATATAAAACATTATATTTGGCTGGCGGCAGCTCGGGGCCGCATCCCTCGGGAACTCCATCCCCCAGCACCCCCCCCCCCCCCAGCCAGCATTGCGCCCTGCGCCCTGCGCTCGCCGCCCGGCGCCCCTGGCCGCCGTTACCCGCCGCCGCCGCCGCCCCAACTTTCCCGAGGGACGCGCTGTGAAAACTCTGCGCCAAAACTCTGATTAGTTCAGTTCCCTTGGGAGATTGGGTGGAGGAGGTCTCTCTCTCTCTCTCGTTCTCGTTCGCTCGCGTTTTCTCTCTCTCTCTCATTCTCATACCCCTATATAGCAGCAACACAGAGAGAGAAATATGACAACGTTGCTTTCGTCTATCATTTATAGAGGGTAAAAAAAAAAAATAAAAATTCATTAGGGACAAAAATTCATAAGAAAGAAAATGTCTACTTTAGAAATAACGTATAAAAATATATAAACAAAAGGAAATTTTTCATGAATCTCAACCATAGCTCGGATCTACTTTAAGTGGGCAACTTCCCTCTTCCTCATCTGGACCAGGGCCGAAACTAGGAGCTTTGTTAGGAGGGGAAAAATTCAATTTGTCTCCCCCTTCTTACTAATATTATGATATGCCCCCCCCCCTTCTCCCGCGCGTAACTAAGCCAAATTTATTTTAAAATTTTAATCTTTCTTTAAATGTGAGTCTACAATTTTTTCGCCTTAGGCCCTGGCATCAAGGGCCTAAGGCCTAACTATTTCTTCTTCTTCTTCTTCTTCTTCTTCTTCTTCTGTCCTCGCCATTATTAATCCCGCGGTGCGGGGTCGGCGGCAAGGGCCTAACTATATATCTACCACAAATGGTAACTCTTGTTTCTTAGAGGGAGTGCATATTTGAAATACGAATATATTTATAAATTAAGCATAATATAGTTAAGAAGAATTTGTTAATTTCTTGGATACCTTTGATTGCGATATGTTCACTTTTCAAACGTTTCTTAATAACTAATGCCTCCACTGCCCCCCTAGATCCGACCCTTTATATTTATCACTCATTCTTTCTCCCCTCTCTAGGAAAATTTCCACTTCCGTGTTTTCTATTAAATTTTACACTATTTTTTGACACTCATGAGGGTGAATTTTTGTGACTCTCATGCTTCCGCAATTCACATATCAATTATGAACCGATTTCGATTAATTTAGATCCCCTTGAGAGGTTACAAATTTGTTACATATTATTACGTTTTTATATTTTATCTACATCTGACATTTATTTACAGTCATGAAAGTTTGAATTTAATCGGTTGATTGGAGCTCTAACCTGTCTACTTGTATTTCCTAATTAACCGCTCTTTAAAATAAGCACGAAGATCAGCAAAAATAAATGTAAATTTCGTTAATTTCTAATTTTTTGGACTTTGACTTTCACCATCCAATCACTTTTGAACAATTATAAGAAATTACCATTTTTTTTTTTAATTTAACACTTGCTTCAATTACCAATCCTTTTTTTCAAGTTTTGGAATTCCCCCGAATCCTCAATTAGCATTTCTTTTTGTTAGGCCTTATTTTTTCTTTTTTATTATTTGGTGTCACTTCATAAACCAAAACTAACTGTATTGTGATTAAACTTTTCTATAATTCCTTCCATTAAAATAAAAACAAAAGTTTTAATGGTTAAATCAAGATCTAAAGTAAATAAATTCCGTAATTGATGAGAAAATTTATTCACTCTCCTAATCCTTAACTATAAATTCAAATTTTGTTTCCGTTTCTCTTAATATTTATTTTGATATTTTTAAGACTTAATCGATAGAGAGGTAAAGAGAGAGAGAGAGAGAGATGACGTACGGGAAGGAGGGGATGGTTTGTAGTGAGTTTGGTAGTAGTAGTAGTAGTGGTCGTCGTACACACCGATAATGAGTTCCCTTGGGATTGTCATGGCCACCTGAGACCTCGAAGAGAGAGAGAGAGAGTCCCATTACAACATGTCTCTCTCTCTCTCTCTTTATATATCTTTGGATTCTCTTGAATTGGAAACCCTTAAGGGAGTTGGAGATATATAATAATAATAATAATAATAAAGCGAGCTAAATTGTAAAATACAATTAAAATAAACTTATACTTTTGTCATTGCTTATTTTCAATATAAATTTAGAAGATTGTGGCATAAACTGGTGTTCGCTAGCCAAATAAAAATCTCTATTTTTAATAAAACCCGAAAAAACCAATAAAATCGAGCTTTAATTAGCCTAAATAGAGAATTTTTATATGAAAAAAAATTAAAAATACTAATTTTTTATTTTTTTATATAGAGAATATTTTTTCGTGTAATGATTGAAATAAATTTTTCTCGCTTCGGACGGGAAGCGAACTAGAATATTTAAAAATTCCCTAATAGAAGTTTTTTTTCTAAATAAATTGCTAATTCATAGAATAAAAATACATGTTATACTGTACCTCGCATTGTTGGTTCCACCGATTAGCCGGAGTCATTAAAATACGATAATTGGTTCCAAATAAATTTTTTCTTGATTTTAAAACTTTTTTAGTTTTTCTTTCCATACAAAAATACAAAACATACAAAAATAATTTATGAAAAAATTTCATTTCATACTAAATGAACTAATAATTGAAATCGTTAATTATCAAGACTTGATAAAGAGTTATATATGTATTTCAAACGTTGGTCAATGAAGAAATAATGAAAAATCGAGTATTTATTAATTCAAACAGGCGAAAAAGATAGGTAGCTACCCTATCCAAAAGATAGTGCAGATTGAGTACAATTCGGCAGATCCACTTGGTTCGACTTCCCTAACTATATTTTTCGCATGTTTAAATTAATAGTCTAAATATTCGATTATATCCTTACCTGGATTTATTAGCATATTATTATATTAGTAATCGTCAATTTCAATATTCTTATGTCGCCTGCTGAGAATCATAGAGGCGGAAGTCCGAAATTTTAATTTTTTAGTTAAGCCTAGCAAACGTTGTTAAAACGTCTTCTCTTTTGAGTGTCAAAGCGGCAAAAATATATTTCCATTCTTTGCTATTGATTCTGGCCTATTCATTTGCTGCCCGGCTATTTAAATATGTTTATAAAACTTTCAAACGCCTTTTCTCGAATTTTTGAATTTCGGATTTTCAACACTCTGATTCTTAGCAGGCAATATTACGTGACTGCTTGATTCGTAAGAACTAAGGATAGATTAAACCCTTTGCATATCTATGCCTATATGATTTTCGCTAGTCCCCATCTGCCGCTTCAACAATCTAATCCCAAGAGGTAGTAATGTCCCCTCTACCCCTCCCAAGACCTAGTAATGCCCCCCCTGCCCCGATTCCCACGTTATATTTGTAATCGTAAAATTAAATATTTGATATAGGCCCTAGTATTTAATTTTGAAACAAAATTCCTCAGGTATTCTCAAATAATAAATAAAAAAAGATTATAATAAATGTAAGAAAAGAAATAAAGACCATAAACCGATAATCCTACAGTATATAATAGAGTATTAATGATAGAAGGTGATTTTAAGGCAATTCAAAATATTTTATGTACATGCTTCAAAAAAATTTTTTTGTTAATGTGTTAGTCATCTCAAAATTTGTTTATCTCTATAGGCGTATTATTACAATATTTCACGCGCTTCCATCTGATTGCTTCTTTTTCTAGTGTGGGCCTACTGCCATTTAATTTGTCACTTTATTTATCAATAATTTTGTAATATTTACAAAACCATTATTTTTCAAAATAAAGTTGAATATTGACAAAACAATAAAAAAATGGAAAATAGAAAGCCATTTTATAGTTAAAGTAGTACAGAAAAAAAAATGCTTTATTATAATTTGGAATTTCACACCTTTGCTTTGTCAAATAAAAATACAACGCCAAGAACAACAACAATATGGAGAATATGCGAAGGGATGAGGGAGAAAAGGAAGGAGGGTGTCTAAAAGAAAGCGAAAAATGCCCTCTAAGGAATATGTATAAGAAAGAGAGAGATAATTCAATGCTCTTGGGAAATAAAAACAGAACCGAATTGGAGTAGGATGGAGATACATATAAATACATTCATATATATTGTAAAAAATCTTTATTATAATTCACTTTCATCTCTCTCTTTCCCTCTCTCATAATATTGAATAAGATCGTCAATGTCATAGAGAGAGAGAGAGAGAGAGAGAGAGAGAGAGAGAGAAAGGGGAGAGAGAAAATATTTTTATTTATATAAAAAATAAATTCCCAAAGGATATTTAAAAATAAATACAATGGAAATAAGAAGAACGTCAAATGTCATTCAAAATCATTTTTAATTGAAATAAAGATAAAAAAAAAAAATCTCTTGAGATAACTAAAAAATAAATATAATGCTCGATTACAGTTCTTTTAGCATCTGCCGGAGATAATAGATTTTTTTTTTTTTGTTTTAGGCGCCTCGGACGATTCGGCCGATTGTGCTGAGGACGACGACTGTGGGATCGACGACGAGCCAAGGGCGGAGGCGCAAGTCAACGACGGCGCCGAGCCCGAACCTGAACCCATCTATAACCCAGATGGAGAGAATTCCCTCGAATCTGGTAGGAAACAACAACAATTAATTTTAAATCAAATAATTTTTTTTTTTTGCCTTGTAAACAAGGTATTTAGAAAGATCTTTTTTTACAGTATGCTATTGTTTGTTTAGGGTATTTTTCATTTTTACTTCTCAATAAGATATTCTATCAAAGTTTGATTGTTGCTAGAAGATGCTGCTTATTAATAGACATTTTTAGAAGCCTTTTTCTTATACTGATCTACATTAGTAAAACATTTATATAAAATAAGCAATATTTTTTTAGAAGCAATTTCTATTTTTTGATATTCCTAAGTTTTTTATTATTTGAATATCAGGCACCCATTTTGGGATTTAGAAAAAATTTTGCTCTCGTCTTGTAATCATGGGATCACTATATATTGAGTCGGAACAAAAAATTGTCAATTCCCCTCGGTTGTCCTCTTGTACATTAATTAACCAACGAATTGAGCTTTTTTACTTTAACACTTCTGCATATCTCATTTTACTTTTT